>BQNB010064909.1:2568-35130 GCA_026074375.1 Tanacetum coccineum
CTCGTCAATACGCCATCCGAAGAATCCTCATTATGAAATTCCCTAGTAATATAGCACTTCAATGACTAATAACATATATATTCTATATAGCTATATCATCATCTAATCGTTTACGTGAAATCGTAATTATAAAGTAAAACGTTTATAATTACGCCTTTAGTAAAAATGACATAACTTTATCGTTTTAAGTCCGTTTCTCGCGTTTCTTACGCCCACGCTTTCGTATTAAGACGAGTGATCATAAAATCACATTTTTAGGTTTTTGAGATTCTATGATGAATAGTGTTTTACTGTTCATAACAGCTATAAAATCATTTTTATACTTTTAATATGATGAATAGTGTTTTACTGTTCATAACAGCTATAAAATCATTTTTATACTTTTAATATGATGAATAGTGTTTTACTGTTCATAACAGCTATAAAACCCGTTTTAGTCGTATCTTATTCATTATAGCTATGTTTTTAGTGATTCTTTCGAACACGTTCTCGTAATTGAAAGTTTTATCATATTATTGATGTTTACAAAGTATAAGTTTCTGCCATGAATAGTAACTTTTTATAAAATTTGTTTTATAAAGTATTTAGCGTCGTAAACTCGTAACTAGTGTATCTTCTTCGTTATTAATCCGTTTTTCGAGTTTCTTATCATTTTGGAATCCTTATGAGATGTACTATCTTTATAAAACATAATATGGCTGCTTCCAAAATCGAACCAAAACAGAAAGTTTGAGGTTTTGTGATTTAGACATGTTTTAAGCTTGATTTTTGTACCATTAAGCTTCAACACCTTATTACAACTACTTCACAACATTTCTATCTTATGTTTTACATATATAAAGTCCATTAGATCATACTTTACTCAAGTGTGTTCAAGATAACAAGTTTAACTACCATTTTCACTTGTAACTCATAAGTTAACATTAGAAACCCTAATTTGCTCATAAACATGTTTATACTTAAACAACATGTTAAAACACTTATACATCCCTTTTAACATCATATTAGCATCCATGTGACATGTAAATAAGTTCATAAAACATTAATCATAAGTAAATATCCATTTTACATATTCAAAAGTACCCTAAATGGTGATTTAGCTAAATATAACATATGAACACATAAAATCTTAGTTATGAAATGATTAAGCTTTATATATAACCTTGCTTGGATGAGTAGAGAATGAGAAAAACCAATCACACCCTTGTGATTAAACTCTTGGCTTGAAAATATAAGGTGAAAACCCTAATTTTCCCAAGTAAACCCTAATTCTCTTTTCTTGCTTCCTTGCTTGCAAATGGTTAACCAACTCTTGAATCCTTCTTAGAATACCTTAAATATGATGTGTGTATGCTTGTATAATGATAGAAAATCAAGCAATGGATTTGGTTTTATGGCTATTTTGAGCCGTGGGTTGCTTAAGAGAGAAAGAGAGATTGTTTTTGTTTTTCTAGTAATGAAATGAAGAGTATGCACTCCCTTAACACTAGTGCATGCATATATATAGCAAGGTATGAAGATATTTGTGTCAAGTGGAAGTATGCAAGGTGGCAAAGCTTATGGAAGAAGCTAGGGCTTATCTTGATAAGATTTGGCTAGTCATTGATGAGTCATGGTTCAAGTTGCATGCTAGATCTTTTATGAAGATATTTGTGATGGTTCTTGGTCTCATCTTGGCTTTCCTAGTCATTATACACGAAATTATATATGTGTATAAGTTAGGATATGCTTTTGGTCTTTTATATAATGTATACTTGCATTATATGAAGTATAATGTAGTATAGACTTAGAAAAATGTATAACTTGTACATTGTAGGGTTTGGTTTGAATTCTTTCATGAATAATATGTATAATGTGATAAATAATTGAAGTTTTTAAATAAACTTTAAGTATTGGGTACAAATTTTGGGTATTGGATGAAGCGTAGATAAGTTAACGTGCTTCCGGGAAGGCTTAAACGTACTTTATCGCGAAACGTAAACACTTAACGTAACCAATAAAAATAAAATGTGCAATGTTAATAATTATCCTCTAAATAATCATATAACACTTGCTTGATGTAAACATTTAATTGTTTAATGCCCATTTATATTGAATGATCATTTTTAGTTTACGCGATTTAACTTAACGTTTACGGTTTAAGAGAAAACGCGTAAACCCCTAAAAATAAATTGTGAATTACATAATGTCGTACAATGACCTAAAACACGAGGTGTTATAATAGCTGGTTTCCCTAAAACTGATTGTATTTGACTTTTAAAAGCATTCGGTTATCGAATAACTGATGATTTTTCAAAATTAGTTTCTACAGATTTTCCTTTCATATTTTCAATGAGTTTCTTCAACTCACTTATTGCAATTCCTTTGTCTTGTAATTGAGTTTTCAAGTCTTGTATTTCAAAGTATTGTTCACGTTCTTTCAGAAATTCCTTTGACTGATTTTCTTTGAAAGATTTGTCATTTTTTATCTTTTCTTTACACTATTGTAAATCAAGTTCAAGATTAATCGCATGTTTCTGAAGTGCTTCAAAACTCTTTGACATTCTTCTACTTTTTAAAAGCTCTTTTTCAAGATGTTCACATTTTTCCAAATAATCACATTGCAAATTAGTAACTTCATCCAGATCAGTGTACACACCAAGTATTGCATTCATGTGATCAGCATAATAATATTCCCTTGAAAGTCTGTCGGTTTCATTCAAAAACTGTGTTTTTTTGAGTTTCCAGTTGAGATTTGAGAGTGTCTACTTCATGTTCAAGAGAATTAAAGTATCTCAAATCAGCAAAACATAAGTGAAATTTTTCTAAGTCCGCATTGATTCTTCTAATGTGGGGGCAAAATTTTCCTTTGATTGTGTTTTGAATGAAAGGATCTATGTTACTAAAATATGTTCTTTTAGCGATTGTTTGTTTGTAACGTTACACTCTATCAAAAATCGTGTCAACACTCTTTTTAATCTTGAAAAGTTCTTTAGAGCTTTTACACTTTGATCCCAATGAATGGATTCATCTATTCGTTTCTCTAACAAAGTTGTTTGTTTACGAAAAGACTCTTTGGAAATTTCATTATTAGAAAATGTATGACTCATCTTTGACGTTTTTGGAAAACAGTGTTGTTCAGGAAACTTTTCCCGTTGTGGAACGATCAAATCATAAAGATTATTCAACTTGTCATAATCAAAAGGTCTGATTAAATCGCTTAATTTTGATCGACTTTCTTTTGCAAGATGAATCGTTTCGTCAGATTCAGGGGTTAACATTAAAGCAATATTATCATTATAGCAACCTATATCATATAGACGAGGATTCGCTCTATGAGCTTTCTTGAGGAACTCAAGTTTTGAAAAACTTGTTTTACAATTACGATTAAGCATATTCATTGTTTGAACAGATTGACTGGTTTTATATACAATATCATTCAAAACCTTGACTTTATCAAGTTCTCTGTCTTCACGAGTTTTTTAAAGCTTAATCTGAGCCTCTTTTGCTTGTGACGTTATGGAGATGGTTTCTTGATGTGCACAAAGCTCCTTTTTCATATCCGAAATAGTTTGATTTAAATCATTTATTTGTATGACATTAAATCCCCTTTAGCTTTTGCACAATCAATTTCCACCTTTGACGCATAATTCACATCATTATACATCAACTGATTAGTCTTAGACAATTCATTGTTTGCTTCTTTGAAATGGTTATTTGATGATTCTAAAATTTTATTTTTAGTTTTGAAATCCTCAATTTCACCTTTCAATTTGTATTGGATAAACATCCCGTCAAAATCGATTTTACTGTATACATTAAATCCCCTTTAAGCTTTTGCACATTCAATTTCCACCTTTGCGAACGCATATTTCACATACAATATACTTACAATTCCGCTTGGCACTTCTTAAGATGTCTTTAAACATCAAGCTGATTAGTCTTAGAACAGTTTCATTGTGGCTTCTTTGAAAATGGTTAAATTGGATGATTCTAAACTTTTATATATTAGTTTTTGAAATCCTCAATTTTCACCTTTCAATTTATCAACTAAAGCCTTGTTTGATGATTCCAAAAACATTTATTTCGTTTTATTTGCTGTCATCAATTTCCACATTATAGTTTCCGAAATGTAAAGAAGGCAATCAAATCACGTTCTTAATCAAGATCATCATATCATGCCCTGTCCATACCTGAACTCTATATAACATATAACCAATGAATCCAAAGTGAATTTTGGTGAGTCACCTTGTTTTCCACAGAATATGTGAATAGACTAGATTCAGGTTGCTCAGTGATGTTCATTTTTCCATTGCAAACACATTAAATAGTTGTCATTATAGGTTTTTGTACTTATGCATTGGCTGCATCAATCAAAGAGTGGACCAAGAATTGTCAACATGATCTGGAGATAACCACCTAGAATCTGTGCCATTAAACATATAATGTGCTCCAATTCCTGATCTTCAGACTCCATCATTAGTATCATCTTTCCAATCCAAGCTTTGTTCTGTATTCTAACTGAACCCCAGCTCTCCTCTATTGTTAACAAAACAATAACATCTTTTCCTTTTGATAAGCTGCAACCTTACTCTTTTACGGTTTTGACATTCCCTTGATACATACCAATATTCCTTGCAGTTATAACACTGAATCCCAGACTTCTGCACTACCGGAGTACCTACATTTTCCCTAGCCCCAACAACATTAACTGCCCTTTGATTATCATACCTAGTTCCTCTGTTGATTCTTGGAGAATTATCTTGATTAGCTTTACTGGTGTTTGATGAAGTTTGAAGGTTGTTGTTGGTAGGTTTGTAGTTTTCTTGAATGCACGAGAAATTAAATCCAAAGAGTTTGTGCAATCATCTTTTATCCTTTGATCATTTCATCCAACTTCATAACTGTAAGCAGGTTTTCTGGATCATAAGTTAGGGCAAAGAGGAAAGAATTGCCTTTTCCTCTGTTTCTGGTAGATTGTTGTAGATCTGGGTGAGGAATATTGAGTGATTTGAGTAGGATGTTTTGAGGATGGAAAACTGGTTTGTTATGATTGAACAACAAGATATAAAAAGTGGATTAGCAGTACGTGATAAAGTCCTTTTCAGCCTTATTACATTTGACTTTCATTCGGTGTTGCTTCAAGATGACATAAAGTTTGTGATAGGAGACAGTCTTCAGCGTCCTGACACTTCATAGACAAGTGTTACAAACGTTTTTCATTCTGGTATAGTAGTTGAAGTATGAACTGACATTCACTTTGAATGATTTGTAACATGACACTGATTTCTGACAAGCTCATCACATCATGTGGAACCGTGTCTTGTAGGAGACCTGAGCGTAAATACGATTTATGTGATTCACCATCCCGTGTAAGATGAATTTTCTCCAAACTCCCCAATATAAATTGGTTTTCAAGATCTTGTACATTGATTATTCACCTTGTTTCAACTCTATTAACAATGTGCTTTCCACATTTCACATGCCTTCGGACAAAGCACAACTGTGGAGTAGATACTCGTTTACTCTATCCCTGTTGAATGAACTGAATTGGCTTTAGCTTCGGCATTCCAGTTTAGATCGCGTAGTCTTGTGAAACATTCTTTATAGTTCACCATATACCTTTCTGTAGTTGTTTCCAGAACTACCTTCCAAGCAACTGGAAACAGTCTTCTCTAGACGTCCCGATTGATTAGAGTATGGAGGATTTTAAGAGACAATAGTGATGAAGTTCACTTTTAGTTTGGTGTCACGTAACACTGATTCTGGATTACCACTGAATCGAAATTGACCGGTTGAGCTAACATTGGTAGAACGATCTTTGCTACCAGCCGCTTCCATGATAGCATTATGGAAGAGCATTCGATGATTGATTTTGCAAATAGAGGTATATTGAATTTAGACAATTTGATGAGGTTTGAATGGATTATCGGATTTCTTAATGTTATGAAGTTGTTGAATTGTATTGTGGTGAGATAGAATGCATTAACTTCTACGGATTTTACAAACTACTATGATTAAAACCGAGAGAGGAAAAAGGATTACTTTGCTCGCGGATTTTACAAAATAAATAGAAAAAAAAAAACCTGTGTAAAGTATAATTTACATCTTTCGCTTGGCCGAATAAACGTATTTTCCTTCAAAAAATGTACAAAAAATTCGCTTGAATACTGAAAATTGCACATTTCGCTTGAAACAACATATTTCGCTTGAAATTAATCTTGCATGTTTCGCTTGTAATTAAACATGTTTCGCTTGTACTCAGTCTTGCATATTTCGCTTGATTTTTAACATGTTTCGCTTGGACTCAATACTGCATTGTTTTCGCTTTAGGTTTAACATATTCCGCTGAACTCGTTATACAGAACATATTTCGCCTTGAAATTCGAAGTTTTGGTAGAGTTTCGTTTTAGTTAATTGTAATATTTCGCTTGACTTTCACCTGCATATTTCGCTTAACAAATAACGTACATATTCCGCTTCACAAATAAGCCTACATGTTTCGCTTCACTTGTGACATATTCCGCTTGATGTCACTATCTAGTGAGGACCACTTACACTAACAAACAACTAGTCGTTTTCTAGTGAAGCACAAATTATGGATCTGTGTTCCTTAATCATAACCGGTTGGGACCACAAACTAGATAAGTGAAAACACAAATAAGCCCCGAAATAAGCTTGAAATAAGCTCGGAATAAGCTCGAAATAAGCAATACAAAAATTTACAGAAAACAATACACCTAGTTTGAAGATCAAAACCTAAAAAGAAGAGACTATCTGTATGAACTCTCTAATCGAACCCAACACACCACGTCGAGAAGGAAAAAAAGAAAAATAAGCCGAAATTAATAAGCTTAAAAATAAACAACCTTGGAGCTTATCTAATTCATTAAATGACAACTAGATAAGGTGAAGAATCATGAAGAACAAAGAGAGAATAAGCTTTACAAACCAATAAGCTCCAACTTGACCAAAGAAAGAAAGACAAAAAGTAACCAAATGACTTAATAAGCCACGTTTTATGCTTATAAACCACAAAAATCGAACACTAAACACCCCTTGGCGAGTGATACCACATGTTAGTCTTAATATAATCCACACACAACAATAAGCAAACCCAAATAAGCTCTAGATGAGCCGGCAATAAGAAAGAAGAAAAGAGAGGAAGAAAAGAACTTGGAATGTTAGATTAGAGAGAGAAAGTGGTGAGTTACAAGTGAACAAATGCAACCAACACCCTCTTCATGTGTGGAGAGGGTTTCTTTTATACCCCTAGCCAACATGTAGGCGTATGGGCTTTTCTACTTGGGCCGGGCTTGGCATATCTTGGGCTTTGAGCCCAAAACACAAACACTATTATTTTATTAAAAAAAACTTACTTTTACGACAAAATAATAAAATATTATTATTTTAATAAGTCGACTAAAAGACGTAAAATATATATTTTATAAATATAAAATATGAAACTTCTCTATGTTGTTTTATGAAAATAAACGTTTAATTTCCAAAAAGCTATACAATTAATTAAGGTAACTAAGGTTACCGAATGGATTTACCGAAGTATATTTTTTGAATGTCTATTATTTAGTTATCTTATATTACTTATCTAATTTACTTAAATATTATAAGTATATTATACTAAAGTATGAATTGGAGTATGTTATCTTGAAACTAAGTCGTCAACCATTACACCACTGATAACGTCTAAGGGTGACCGTAAAACACTCGTTTGACCTTTATGTATCAACTTAGAAAACATCTTTTGAACCGTATATCTAAAATGGACATTAATTGGACTAGGTCGTGTTCGGACGTCATTGCATTTACTTGTTTGATCTTGCTACTGTCACCTTGTTGAGGTGAGTTCTTGTAGCCCTACTTTTTAACTCTTTTCTGTTGGGGAAAAATGGTACTCAAATCTGTTTTGAACTTGTTTTCTGTACTGTGCAAAAGTTGATTTGTTTTTTGGACAATGTTATGTGCCTATGACTGCTATGTAAATGACATGAGTTTTGGTAGAATATGCTGTGTGGAACTTTCTGTGTGGATCTTTTATAGCATGGACTTGCTATGGTTTGAAATGATATGTGATCTTCCGCCTATGTATAGCTCCAACTGGTAGGCTTTAGGTGCGTGTGAATTGAGAGTTGAGGACCTTGCGTGGCAATGGTGTCCATATGGATGAGATTTAGATAGCATGGAGTTGTTATGTTAGGAAATTGAATGTATTGCATGTATTCACTGTCATATTGCACAATTGTCCATTACTTAAAATATTGGCACATCGACTGGGTTTTCTGTCAAACCTATGAGCTTGCCAACATTTTTGTTGGCCTTTTCGAGTATCATTTTCAGGTATTGAAAATGATCAGTGAAGCTAAGTTGCAAGCTTTAGCAGACCTTAAGAGCATCCGGTATGGATTGCGTTCTGAGAGATTTGGCATTGAGCTTTATGTTGAACTTAAGTAATTTGAGAATTGTTGTTTTAAGACTAGTATGGACCCCTGCGTGGGTATTTGGTTGTATTTGTAGAGACTATTTGATGTGTTCTTGTTGGGACTTCACTCAAGTCTGTATTTGAGGTTGAAGATCATCATGACACTTTTCATTAATGCATTTTAGTTTTCTCTATCGTGTACCTTGTGTTATGATTCATCATTTTTTGTCGCATACCTGTGTTTCTGCCTATGTTGGGGTGTGACAGATTGGTATCAGATCCAGGTTATAGAGAACTAGGTGGTTTGACCTAGAATATAACCTAAGAACCTTCATATAGTTGCGTTATAGGATCTATGTGCGCGGTGTTCTGCTTATACTTGCTTCTATGGTTATATAGTATATCGTATTAGAAAAGTCAATCATTGAAATATGTAAGCTCAATACTAGGTACAACTGGGAAAGGATGCGGGTATAAGTACGATGGCCAATGTAGTTATAAATGTATCGTAACCCACGCGTATTTGGTAATATCGTTCACACAAATCGGTGTTGACACCTTAGGACCGCATTATGCGTATTATAGTATATTAAGTTATCCTATATACTAACCTTCTCGCCTACCCAACGTTACCTATGTCCTCCCTCGTGTAGATAATGCCACCAAGGACGACGACACGAAGTGCTGTCCGTGCAACCGCCACACCACAAGGAGGAAGGACAGGTGGACGGACTGGTAGAGGAGGTGGTAGAACTAGAGGTCGATCTGGTGATTAGGGTAATGATAGGATTGATGGTCAACGTGGCCAAGTAGGTAGTTAAGGTAATGAGGTGAATGATGGTGTTGACAGAGTCCCCGACTTCTCCACTATCATTGCATAGCAGCTGCATAACTTACTTCCCACTATCTTAGCTCAAGTAGGCAACCAAGACAGCAATCAGGGGAACCCTAGAAATCAAGACGGCGATGCTTCAATGACAACATCCAGGGCGATGTTAGGAATGTCATGTAAACAACAACCGAAGGGGTTGTACCGATAAGGAGTTCTTAGCTTGTAACCCAAAAGAGTATGACAGAAAAGGAGGTGCTAGTCTATACCTGTTGGATAGAGAAGATGGAGTCAGTTCAGGATATGAGTGGGTATGAGGAAAACTAAAAGGTAAAGTACACTGCTGGTTCATTTGTTGGTAAAGATATTACGTGGTGGAACTCTCTGATCCACACACGAAGCCGAGAAGCCATTGTTGGGATGTCATGGGAAGACTTTAAGACTTTGATAAGAGAGGAATTTTGCCTGACCAATGAGATGCAAAAACTAGAAACTGAGTTCTGGAACCATGCCATGGTCGGGGCTGGCCATGCTGCATATACTGATAGGTTTCATGAGTTAGCTAGGTTAGTTCCTTACTTAGTTACCCCTGAAAACAAAAGGATTGAGAAGTACATTTATGGCTTTGCTCCACAAATCCAAGGGATGATGGCAGCAACAGAGCCGGTAATAATTCAGAGGGCTGTGCAAAAGGCTGGAACACTGAAAGATGAGGCCGTTAGGAATGGGTCACTGAAGAAGAACCCTGAGAAGAGAGGGAATTATGGACAGCCTAATAGAGATAGTAATGCGAGAGATGAGAACAAGAGGACTAGGGCTGGGAATGCTTTTGCTACAACCACTAACCCGGTAAGGAGAGGATACAATGGTACAATCCCTATGTGTGTAAGCTGTAACCTACACCACCCCTTTGAGATGCCTTGTCAGGCTTGCTTTAACTGTGGCCGCCCTGGACATATGGCAAAGGACTATAGATTGGCTCCTAGGATGGTGATCCTGGTAAATGCTAGAAACCCAACTGCTGCTCCTGGAGCATGTTATGAGTGTGGAGGAACCAACCATTTTAAGGCAGCATGTCCTAGGTTGAACCAAGCATAAAGGCCAGGGGGAAACTGTTCAAATGAAGTTGTTGCTATTAATGGGGAATGTTAGCTTATTAATTCATAATCAAGAACACATAAATTGCTAGTAGATTAGAGAGAGAGAGAGAGAGAGAGAGAGAGAGAGAGAGAGGTTGTAGAGAGAGAAAGTAAAACAAAGAAAATGGTTACTTCACTAAAAGAGAAAAAATAAAGCAACACCCTCTCCACACTTGGAGAGGGATTTATATAGTTGTGTACATGGGCCGACCTTGGGTTTAAGTGAGCTTCCAAGGCCGGGCTTGCTATCTAATGGGCTTAAACCCGTAACTAGGCCCAATCAGCATTATAGAATTCCCGGGAACATACACTAGACAATTACAAGGTTCGGGAGTCTTAATGACCATCACTTCACATAATACTAAGTCTAACAATCTCCCTCTAAGGGTTGGTCATTGCATAAGGCTTCACTTCTTGTTTCGTTCTTTAGTCTTGGAACCTTGTTGTTTTGGGAATTATTTTGAAGTTCCTTTTGCATGCTTGTGATCGTGGATCTTGATCTTTAACTTGATATACTTTGACAAAATACTGATATCATGGTCTTTGGCCTTGATTTGTCTTGACTGTTGAGATCTCTTAAATCTTTATCCTTGAATCTTTATGCCGCCTTGCAATCTTGTGTCGCCACCCTCATGCTCAAGGTCTTGAAAGCTTGCTAACAATCTCCCTCAACATTATTTTGGCATGATTACTAGAACTTCATAAGTAATCTTGTCGATGATATTCTTTTGAGGAAGTGCTTGTACATCAGAGATTGTAGAAGACTTAGAAACATGTACTTGAACTTTCATCATTAATTTATCTTTGTCGATTGAGCATGAGGTCTTGAATCTTGACTCGTCATGGACTAGAAGCTGCTACCGTTAGAAAACCTGCAAGTATATGTTAGTGATATACATACATAGACAACAGTGTCTTTGTCACTTTGTCGAATACGGTTATAATAACCACGGTTCCTCGTTAATCAGTATAAATACAACCTATGATCAGGTAGAATTCATAAGAATCTCCTTGATAGGGTTTCGTAGCTGTACTAGCCAATCTCTTACTGGAGCGTCTCAAAGCAGACAACACGGTAAGAGTGAATCAGATAGTTACTATATATCTGATTGAGTCATCAATTCATATACTGGACCAAAATTGATATCCAGTTGACACAAGCGTGATTCATATAGAATCTCGCAAGCCACCTACCAAGAGCTTGCTTGATGTTGGCTCAAGAAGGATTTCCATCGTCACTGTGAATACTAAAGAGTATCACTCTAATGTTCTGGTAGTTATCACAAGGATAATGCGTAGGACTCTTTGATACCAAATGTTGTATAATGATGTACAACATTTTGTATATTGGAATTTGTATCCTAGTGAGATTTTTGATGGATCTCGTTGGCTCTAGACTCTATAAGCGCACATTTGTTATTTGGTAAACAGAGGCTGGAGAGGACTGTCACCTTTTCAATATCAACGATCTCGGAGTGATAAAGCTGATAAAAGCGCGTTGATCTCCATGAGAAATGAAACAGAAATCTTTTGAGAGATCCTGAGTGGCTAGGGAGGGTTGTGCATTGCATCACTAGGTCCATGATGTCAGTCTTCAATATCAGAATCATCTTTGTGATTACCGATAGATTATGTATTGACCCGGTTTCTGCCTAGGGTTGTATGGAGGGCTTCTTTCTTTATACCCTTTATCCTTACATTTCTTTTTCATTCTTCAACCCCTTCAGTGCCTACCGAGAATTCATGACTAGTACCTTGTTGGTTTTGTTCCAGTACTATCTCCATCTCAGTCGGCACTATTCTTTTATTCTTACTTTACTCTTTTTTTCGATCATACCTAGGACTTCTACTCTATCTAATAGAGTGTTCCTGGGTAGATCCCTCCAATTCTGGCTGGATCATGGAACGAATATACCCAACCTAAACCGCCTTATAACTCCTTGAGAAATAACGGTTGGTCAGTCTTTAGGGTATTGCCATGAAGATCCATAAAACCATTTGATAAAAATCAATCAACGTGTCTGAGAAATCATTTAAGATACATTGAGAGTTTTCAGAATTACCAAAAAGCCCCTACACATATGCACCATATTATGAAAGAGTTTTGCACATGCGAGGTTTGGGAACGCACTTATAGATTGAAGATCGTATCCGTTATTAATCCGTATTGATCACATTTTAATCACTATTCTCCCTTTCAAAAATTGCATATGTGGTTACAATTTTTGACAATTAGTGAATTAAAAATAATTTAATGTTCGGAATTCACATGAGCCTAACTAAGTCTTGGGAGAACAGGAGTGCATGCAGAATGAACTGTATTATTATACTCCCCCTTAATTATAGAATGAAGTGAAACTTGGAGTGGGAGTTTGTTGAGCACATAATTTTGAAAGAATTTGAAATTTATCTTTTTGAAAATATCTTGAAAAATTGTGCCCAACAAGAAAATGATGTTGTATATATCTAATTAATTATTATTTCCTTAGTGCTTCTCTTGAGCATTCAAAACTTTGAATGTTTATGTGATATTGCTCAAGACCGAGAAGATATGAACTTCTCGTTGTGTAGGATAAATGAACATAAATGAACATTTTCCTTTCTTTGGAGACCGAGTCCTAAGCTGACATTTACTTAGAAGTCATAGAGAAAATTTGAAGAGACATGTTTTGAAAGCATTTGAAACTCTCGCTTGAACTTCATTTATTCACCCGTGTTAATATTAATCATCATTTATAGGTGCGCAAATGTTATCGATTGTCGAGAGACATGTCAAAGAAGATTATTTTTGAAGTTTTGAAATTTTTTGATTTTGTATTCTGCTTTTATAGGTTTTATATTTTGTTTTTCTAATAAAATATATTTACAGTTGAGTAATGTTTTAGACACACAAAAGAAGGTATGAGAGGATGTGTCTAAAACCATTAAAACTTGGATTTCAAAAAGCCTCCCTTTAAAAATTGATCCACTTATAAAGAATGATTCGAATTTTGAAAGCGACGTGAGGTGGGAGTGTTGAACATGGAATTTTGAAAGATTTTGAAAATCTTTTTGAAAAATTCTTTAAAAATTGTGTTCAACAGTTTTGAAGACATGAAGATTTATCTTCTTTTGAAGGTAAAGCGCACTGAAGCATACATTCCCCTTTTATTTGAAGATCGAGTTATACACTGAAGTGTACATAAGCCATTGCAGAAGCTCATCAACTGTCGCATTCATTGTCTCCTTGATTTTCTTTGTCCTTCGGTTTATACTCGGAAAGCAATGGAGTTAGCAGAGTATCAAACCAATTTTGATGACCTGTCATAGAGAAAGTTAAATTTGGAAACCGCTTGCTTATAGGTTTCGAAGGTTTAGAAGTACATGCGTTATCACCTTTAAAGCAGTCAGATTGAAACTCAGATTCACTGGTTGCAATTATCTTTCCTTTAAGGTCAAAAATTCTTCCAGTTGGCGACCACCTAAGGAAAGATCTAGGTGTACTAGGCTTAGGTGAAGCAAGTCTTTCTTTGGACCCTGCCTTTTTAGGTTTCTAGACTTTTAGCCTATGTTTCTTTTGATTTTCAACATTTTCAACATTTGAATTCTTATTGAGAGCATGAGAATTCATGTCATTCACATAGTTGAGCATACAAACATCATGATTAACAGTAATTAAACATTGCTTACACATAGCACAAACAACTTTAGATTTAGCATTCCGAATAGCAAGCCTAATATTATTGCGTTCAGATGACATATGTTTCAAATTCGAAGAAGACTGTAAATTCCTATGGTTTTCTTCTATTTTCCCTAAATTATTTGAGATCCAACTACTTTTAGACTTAGAAGGGACCTTATCATTCTTAGGATTGTTCCTAGGCTGTGGTCTTCTGGTCCTAGTAGTGCTTTTAACGTCTTTAGGAGAGAAACCATTTGTTTTGGAATTTACATCATTCTTAGTGATGACATGAGGTTATGAAACAATGATCGGTTTTATCCTAATGCTTGCTTTTACATGTTTGTTAGGCACAAAGTTGACTTTCCTAGAAGTCTTACGAGGATCAATCCTAAACATTCCAGGGGCAATCACATTATCATTTTCCATAACTTTTAATTCTTGAGAGGAAGGAACCGAGTTTGAAGTGACTTGATTTGACAAAGCATTCATCTCACCAACCTTGGAAATAGCCGTAGATTTAGGTAGAGGAGTGACAGCATACAGTTTGGGTCTAGAAGAAGAAGGTGGTTTTCCCAAGATTGATTGCTTTGCAAACTTAGTATTCGCACTCGTTCCACGAGTGGTGTCCTTTTGTTTAGAAACCTTATTGAATAACTGGGCTCTTAGCTTAGCATTTTCATAAATCGTGTCATGTAATTTGTTTTGCAAAGAGTCAATTATTGCTTTGGTATGAGTCCGTGTCACATTGATAGAGTCAAACAGGTTCTTGTATGTAGTCTTAAGATGAGCATTATCTTTTGCATAATTCTTAATCTGAAACTCTAATTCCACGTTCTCGTTCTCTAGTTTCTAAGACAAAGGATCAAGGGAATTTGATACACATGGAGTATCCTTATTTATACCCTTTTGATCTCCCAACTGAGCTTGAAACCATTCGATCTTTTGTTGTATGTCGTTGTAAGCTTTATCGTACGAAATTTTGTCATATTTGCACTCTTCACATTTTTTGTACCAATCATTCCAAAGTTTAGCATACTCATTTTCCTTTTTAATGATACAATTTTCAAAACGTTCTTTCGTACGCTCAAGCTCAGTTTGGAGATTTGATGTATATACAACAGAATTATTCTGCACAATAGACATAATATCTTGACTGACAACTGCTCTCAAGAGACGCTCAATTTCCAATTCTAATTCCTTATGCTTTGCAAGAGATTCATTAGCTTCATTTGCAAGAGATTGGAAGTCTTGAACAAATTTGGCTGCTTCTTTCAAAAATTATATTTCGAAATTTTGCACTTTAGCATCAACTTGGTTAACGATAAGGAAAATTTCATTTTTTACAATTTTGTGTATCTCTTGGTGAGCAGAAGACGACCAATTGTGTATATCTAAAGTCATTTTTTGTTTGACAATACGTTGAAGAGTCACAATGGTGCTTTTTACCTCATTTGGAAATTTTTGTGCAACACTTGGTGTAGTATCATCCGAAAACTCTTCATTTGGTATTAAAATTGAGTTAGAAACATTGGCTGTTTTGGAAGCATTTGAAAGATATAACTCTTCACGTGACTTGGCCGTTTGAGAAACGAAAACCCCTGAAAGATGATTAATCTTTGTATAATTTGCTGGTTTTATTTCTTTGTTTAATTGTTTCATTTTTAAGCTTTGAGCAAGTTCCAATGTCTCCTCTGAATCATACACAGTGGGAGGATCATGTTTTTCTAATAAAACTTTTCCATTATACAAACTTTGTTGTTTTTGCTGAGCTTGCTTAAGATAAAACGGATTTTGATAACCCAAAGCCATTTTCTGTTCAGTGTGGTAAAACGAGTCTGGCTTAGGTGAAAGCATGTGCATCGTTTGAATCGATTGACCCGTTTTAACCAAAATATTATCTAATTCCTTTACTTTATTCTCAAGTTGAATTTGTTTATCAAGAAGCATGTCTTCGCGTATTTTGAAATCAGACTTCAACCTTTTCTTTTCTTCTTGAAGAGAAGAAATAGCTGACTTTTCATTCGAAAGCTGTTTATTTAAATTTAAAATTTCCTCATTCAAAGCCGTTATTTGTTTACCTGAACTTAAATGAAGTGCATTTATCTTTTTAGAAAGACATTGTTCTTAATAAACAGACTGTTGATAACACCTTTCAAGTTTGTTGTATTTTTCTTGACTAATTTCAAAACACCTTTCTTGATTTTTATATCTAGCAAGCTCAGTGGTCAAATTTGCATTAGTTTCTCTCAGCTTGCGATTGACCAAGTTGACTTTCTCAACTTCAGTAGCTAAATTATTATATAATGAATCATATAAAACACGTGTTTCCTCAAAATTTATAGGATGTTGTTCTACTGTTCCCCCACCTTGTTCCATACTAGAAACCTCATAAATGACATTGCTATCATTCTGTGGTACTTGGTGTGGTTTAGGAATGGGCTCGAGTAGCTTAGTATACTGCTCCTATTGAGTAAACATATTGAATATCTCATCATTATAGCAATTATCATGAAGTTGTATCTCAGCTGATCCGTCTGAGTCATAGACGAGAGCTTTGTCAGTCTGAGTACCAGATGTCGATGCTTGCTGCAAATTATTCTCTACAGTGCAGTTCGCATTTGATTTCTCAATTTCCTCACAAGCACCTGCAGTAGCCATGAAATTAGATTCCTCTTGAGTACTTTGGATCCCTGCTTCTTCCTCTTGAGAAATCGACAACTGTTGCTGAAGATAAGCAGCATCTCATTTCCTTGGCTTTACAGTGCAGTTGCTGGCATAATGACCCTCTCCTCGACAGTTGTAACACCTTATCGAATTAACATTGATACCATTACCATTACCCTCAGCCGGTGTTGTTACAACATTTACATTGCCATATTGATCTACAGTTTCCAAAACAACACTAAGCCCATTCATATTTCCAATAATCTGAATACCCGGATTCTGCATTGGTTGTTGCATGTAGTTCGTGTTGAATGAAGGTTGTGGGACAAAATAGTTGTTGGGTAGTGGATGTTGTATGTGGGTAATAAGTGATGATTGATCTGGGTGAAACGGTGTCTGAGTGTTTTCCATGAATGTCAAAGGATCATGTGTGTTTGCAAGTCGTTGTGCTCCAGAAGCATCGATGTCTTGTTGAGTCGACATTGTAAAAGCGATGTGAAATGATAAAATATGATCGATTTAGTGATTATGATTTGCTTAAAAGAAGTTGAAGTGAGTAAGTCCTTGGGTTTGCATGGGATTTTACACCTCTCTGACTTAAATCGGAAAAGAATAAACTTCTACGAGATTTTACAAAGTCAAGAAGAAACCGTGAATTGATAATTGTTTAAAGTTAAGGTTTGAAGTTTGGTAATTAGTTTACATTTTAAGTTTAAAGTCCAAGGTTAATTATAGTCCAAAGTAGTCTAAATTCGAAATTCAGGTTACTAAAAGAGTAGGTTAAACCGCTGGAGTAAACTTTACTAAACCGTTGCCTTGGAAATGAACAAACCGCTGCAGACTTAAGACAAACCGCTGCCTAATCCAATGTACCAAACCGCTGGGATAAGTACCAAACCGCTTCTTAACAAAAGAATCAAACCGCTGGATCTTGAACTTGGAAAACCGCTGGCTAAGTTTGATGACAAACCGCCACTATCTTTGACAAACCGTTGCCTATTATATTAGTTCAATCAAACTGCTGCGACAGATCTTAAACCGCTACCACAGCTTAATATCAAACTGCTACCTATTTCAGTTTATCAAACCGCTATAATAACCAGTTTATCAAACCGCTGCCTAGAACAATTTGCCAAACCGCTATGGAGTTTCAAAAATGGCAGAGTAACATTTAGAAAAGGACCAAGAAATAGAAAACCGCTACTTGACCTGTCCTTAACCATTATCAAATTGCGTCAAACCGCTACATAACCTTGGCCAAACTGCTACTTGGTTTTAATTAGCAAACCGCCACAACAAGAGACAAACCTCTACTTGTCACAATCAACAAGTACAAGACTGTCCTTTTCTTACCCTTTGTTTTCTTTCCCACAAATGACTAGGAAACAAAAACTTAGTACTAAGCTTGATCTTTGGCTTATATTCGACTAAAAAACAATCCAAAAAAATACCAACTTAACTCAAACCGCTACTTAGAACATGAAACATAACATAAGCTAGAAAAACTTTCGAATGAGCAAAAATAAAGCTATAACTAAACCTAATAAGCTATGAAACCTTACGAGGCAAAGCTATAACAAGTTTAAACAAAGAAAGCACAAAGTTTATCTACTTAGACAACAAGAATCTTGAACCTTGTGAATTCCTATGCGATTAAACCAAGATTTCCGAACAAAAGGAAAAACCCAATAAATTATGTATGATTCCAAATAAGCAGCTTATAAGAACACAATAAGCTAGAGAGCTAGGTCTTGAACAAGCTAAAGAATAAAAAAAAAAAAGGAAAAAAAACATAGTTAAAAAGAAGAAAACCAAGGACGAATTAAGCTAGAGTAAGCAAAGATAAGTAAATCAAAACCACTAGACAACCTTGAGCTCTTGATACCACATGTTAGCTTATCAATTCACAATCAAGAACACACAAATTTCTTATAGATTAGAGAGAGAGAGAGAGAGAGAGAGAGAGAGAGAGAGAGAGAGGTTGTAGAGAGAGAAAGTAAAACAAAGAAAATAGTTACTTCACTAAAAGAGAAAAAATGGAGCAACACCCTCTCCACACTTGGAGAGGGCTTTATATAGTTGTGTACATGGGCCGACCTTGGGTTTAAGTGAGCTTCCAAGGCCGGGCTAGCTATCTAATGGGCTTAAAGCCCGTAACTAGGCCTAATTAGCATTATAGAATTCCCAGGAACATACACTAGATAATTACAAGGTTCGGAAGTCTTAATGACAATCACTTCACATAATACTAGGTCTAAGAGGGAACAAGGTTGTGGGAACAACGATAACCAGGCACGTGAAAGGGTGTTTATGCTGGGAGCAAAGGAGGCTCGCTAGGACCCGAACATCATGACTGGTACATTCACTTTAAACGATCACTATGCTACAACTCTATTCGATTTTGGTGCCGACTATAGTTTCATTTCCATTACTTTCATACCTTTGTTAGGCATAAGCCCAGTGAATTAGGATTCTGTTATGAGATTGAGATAGCTAGCAGGCAGCTAGTAGAGATTGATAAAGTTATTAGGAGTTGCAAACTAGAAATAAAAGGTCATATGTTTGATATTAATTTGATACCATTTGGAAGCGAGAGTTTTAATGTGATTATAGGAATGGATTGGTTGTCCAACCATAAGGTTGAAATAATTTTTCACGAGAAGGTGGTAGAATACCCCTACAAGACAGCCAAGTACTTAGAGTTATAGGAGAAAGACCAGAAGAGAAAATGAGACATCTAATGAGTGTTAAGGCTAGGGAACAAAAACAAGAAGAGATTGTTGTGGTTAGAGACTTTCCAGAGGTATTTCCGGATGACCTATCAGGATTACCACCTATTCGAGAAATCAAATTTCGTATTGAGTTAATCCCTGGAGCAATACCGGTTGTGAAATCTCCATATCGATTGGCACCTTCTAAAATGGAGGAGTTGTCGGGTCAACTCAAAGAACTTCAGGACAAGGGTTTCATTTAACCAAGCTCGTCGCCCTGAGGAGCACCGATATTATTTGTTAAGAAGAAATATGGTTCCTTTAGAATGTGCATTGATTATAGAGAGCTGAACAAGTTGACCATTAGGAACCGTTATCCACTCCCTAGGATAGACGACCTGTTCGATCAACTTCAAGGATCACAATACTTCTCTAAGATACATCTTAGGTCCGGATACCACCAACTGAGAGTGCATGAGGATGACATTCCAAAGACTATGTTTAGAACTCGTTATGGACATTTTGAGTTCACAATAATGCCCTTTGGTCTGACTAACGCACTGGCGGTATTTATGGATCTGATGAACCAAGTGTGTAGGCCTTATCTAGACAAGTTTGTGATAGTGTTCATTGATGATATCTTGATTTACTCTAAGACCCGGGAAGAGCATGAAGTGCACCTAGGGTTAGTCTTAGAATTGCTCAAGGAAGAGAAACTGTATGCTAAGTTTTCCAAGTGCGAATTCTGGTTGCGAGAAAGTATAGTTTCTTGGTCATGTGATTAATGGAGATGGTATCCATGTAGACCCTAGTAAGATTGAAGTTGTTAAGAATTAGGAAGCCCCTAGAACTCTGTCAGAAGTTCGTTCATTTTAGGTTTGGCAATGTATTATCGTCGGTTCATAGAGAACTTTTCTAAGATTACTAAATCCCTGACCATCTTGACTCAGAAGCGTAAGACATTTGATTGGGGTGAGGAGCAAGAAAGGGCATTTCAAACTTTGAAGGACAAGTTGTGTAATGCACCTATTCTAGCTCTCCTAAAGGGACCAGAAGACTTTCTGGTATATTGTGATGCGTCCAGCTTAGGACTAGGTTGTGTGTTGATGCAGAGAGGTAAAGTGATAGCATATGCATCTAGGCAGTTAAAGATCCATGAGAAGAATTACACCACCCATGATTTGGAATTGGGTGTGGTTATCTTTGCACTTAAGATTTGGAAACATTATTTGTATAGGACAAAGAGTACCATATATACCAATCATAAGAGTCTCCAACACATCTTTAGCCAAAAGGAACTAAACATGCGTCAGCGTCACTGGATAGAGCTATTCAGCGACTATAACTGCAAAATTCGCTACCATCCTGGTAAGGCAAATATAGTAGCTGATGCACTGAGTAGGAAAGAGAGAGTGAAACCTAAGAGAATTCGAGCTATGAATATGACCCTTCAGTCGAGTATTAAGGATAAGATACTACCGGCTCAGGAAGAGGCATCTGATGAGCCGGCAGAAATGCAACGAGGAATGGATGAACGAATGGAATGTAGAAGTGATGGAGCGTTGTATTACTTGGATCGAATATAGGTCCCTTTGAAGGGTGATGTAAGAACCTTGATAATGGATGAAGCCCATAAGTCGAAGTACTTTGTACACCCAGGAGCTGATAAGATGTATTATGACCTTAGAGATAGGTATTGGTGGCCGAGAATAAAGAAAGATATAGCAACCTAAAATACAGTTGTATGTGTTATGTTTTATTATTATATTGTTCCAGGAAACAGATTTATCTAATAAAAAGGACAAAACGAAGCCAAAAAACGGCAAACTAAGAAGAGAATGAAGAGCGTGGGAAAAAGGACAAAGTCAAAATCATAGTCAAAATCTTAAAAATCAAAGTTCAAAGTCAACCCGACAAAGTCAAGGTCAAAGCCAAAGCCGATATCGAATAAAATACATCTATGGGCCAACCGTACCCATTAATGGGCTGGGTCGCCCATTAACGTATTATATGAGGACTAATACAAAGAAATGGGCCCAATTCCCTTCTATAACAAACGTGGCCCAAAAACAAAGGCAAGCCCAAACCAATAAACTTAACAGCCCAACCCCACTTAACGAATAGGCTGTTAAGTTTATTTCACCATAAGGACGAGCCATGCAATAACATATATCAAATTCAGGGGCCAATGTTGTCAACCCATAAATTCATTTACACCATTAAGGACTGTGGGTGCAAACACATATAACAAAATGAAGGGCCAGTTTTGCCAAATTCCCACAAACTTTCACCCAGTCACTCAAAACAAAATTTCCCGCCTTACTATTCATCATCCCTCACACAATTCGTGTGTCTGTCACCCCTGCAGTATACAAACAAAATTCCTTCACCCCATAACAAAAACATCACCCTCCCCCTCTACCCCACTTCACATAAGTCAATGCCACCTTGGCAATCCTCAAATACCTCATTCGTCCAAGATAGAAGACAAAGAATGAAGGGATGAGATCATTAGACTTGGGCAACACTCATAATGGATGGCTGAGATTGAGTTTTTGACCCTCTCACAAAACAAGCACACATGAAGACCACAAGCTGTAAAGATTTTTAGTATAAATGTAGGCCATTGTAGTTTATTTTCTGGAGTCAGATTTTGTTTAGTCCAGTCTTGTATTAACAAAGTTTGTCCAATTTTAATATTGGCCTTTAATTACTTGTTATTTAATTTTTCTGTCATTTAAATTATTGCATTGTAATCCTTTTTTCAAGTTAATGAAATTTTCAGCTTTCCTTTAAATATTGTCATTTAAGTTTAATTGTCTTTTAAATACTATTTTAAGCTCTTGTATAAGCTTTTTATTCATTAAAAGCTTATATAAACATTTGTTTACTTTTCTATCTAAAAATCTAAAAAAATACAAAAACAGTCACCCCTTAAATTACCTCAACAATTGGAAGATAAGCTAGCAAGGGAAGAGCTTATATACCACACTAGCTTGTCCTTGACAAGCTAGAGCTTGTAGATCAGCTTCTTGTAAGCTTATTTGCCCTGTTTTGAGCAAGGGCTTTGTAAGTTTACACTTTTTCATTTTTTGCTTATTTACTGTAGCATTGCTTATTTACTGCTTAATCTTGCTTGTTTATGTTGTTTATTGCTTGTTTGTTGCTTTTATGTCATTTATTTAAGTTTTTAAGTTAAATTGTCCATTTTTAGCTTAAACTGCTTAATTCTTGTTTGCTTATTCTAAGTGCTTATTTGTGGTTGAATTATGTTTACTTTTGCTTAATATTGCTTGGTTTATATATGTTTTTAATAATTTTGCTTAAATCTTTATAAACCAGCTTTAAAAAGTGTTTTTCAAGCTTAAAGGGGTGTTTGGCAAAGGGTGTAAAGTGGGTCAAATTTAGTTGAAAAACCATTTGGGTCACCTAGCAAACTTGTACAAGCCTTTTTGAGTTGTTTTCAATATGTTTTCAAGGTTTTTAAGTCTTTAAGTTTGATTTCAAGTTTTTTCTAAAAAGTGTTTAAAACTGTGGTTCAAAAACAGTTTCATAAGTGCTTATTTGATTAGGCATTCAAAATCAATTTTTAAAACTTGTTTTTGTGTTATTTTTAGTGCTCTAATGCAGTAGTGTAATTGCCTTTTTAGTTTACTTGTGTTTTGTCAAAAACTGTCAATAAAATTTGTTAAGTGTCTTTTACTTAAAAATAGCTTTTTCAAATTAATTTTCTGGCTTATTTTGAATTTCAAACTCTCTTTTGATTGTTGATATAAGTTCCTTTATGTCCAAATTTGATCTGTTTTGAGGTCCCATGTTCATAAGGATCTGTTTGCTCCACTCATTTTAAGCTCAAAAGTTGCAATTATCAAAGGAAAAAAGTTAAGTCTTTTATGAATTTTGAAAAACAGCTGTTTTCATAAGCCTTTTTCGGAGCTTATTTAAGTTTCAAACTCATTTGTATTTGCTGATTTTAGAAGCCCTTAGGATAAGCTTTAAGCTCATATAAGTCTCATAGCCATAAGGATCCTTTAAGGTGCTTAAAATTAAGCCCAAAAGTGCCCCCTTAGGCTGTGTGATTGTCATTTTTAGCTTATAGCTTATTTGCCTTTTCTGTGCTTATCTGTATGTTTTTCTTAGCTTATTTTTGTTCCTAGTGCTTATCAGGTTAGTTTTAGCTTATTTTAGCTTATTTTATCTAGGTTAGAGCTTCTTTGAGCTTAACGCATTTGTAGCTTAAAATTTCAAGTATAAAAAAGCCCTTGGTGATTATGTTTTTTTAAGCTTAGTTTAGCTTATCCTTTTAGCTTATTTTTGTTCTTTGTTGCTTATTAAGTATAGCTTATTATCTGTTTTAGCTTAATTCGTTTTACATTAGCTTATTGTGTTTTAAAATAGCAAACAGTTTACCCTTTAAGTCATTTAGCATTCTGTCACTTTTTGAGCTTATTTCTAAGTTTTAAAAATTTTGTTTTCACAAAAGTTGCTTATTTTTTGCTTATTTAAAAAGTTGTAAAAAATGGCAAATAAAAACATTTGGGAGTAGGGGAAGCCCCAAGTGAGCAGGGCTCGAACTCGGGACCTCAACCCCACTCACCAAACGTTTTAACACACACACACCCAACACCACTATGCCCTTGGGTCTTTTCCGTTTTCTTTTGCACTAATTAATCTTTTATATACTTTTTAGCCAGTTTTGCTTATAAGCCCGTTTTGGCTTTTTAATACCTTATTTTGATAAGCTATGTAACCCAACTTATTTTTATTAGATTTAGCATAGTTCAAGCTACCTTTTGTAATTTTTTCAGATTTTTTATAGATAGTTTAGTATTTTTAATATTTAATTTAGATTAAAACCATTTTTAGTTCATAAAAAATTATTAAAAAGTCAAAAAAGATATAATTCTTTTTTAGAAAATTTTCTTTTATCATTTAGGACCTAGGAAAATTAAATTTGCATCCGTAGGGTTAAAATTTTAGTATTTCAATTTTTAAAGAAAGGGATTAGAATCCCGTTCTTATTTTTAGTGTTTTAAGCTTTAGTTGCTTTCGTTTTTAGGTTTTCTTTACCTTTCTTTGCTTATTATCAGTAGAATTAGAATCCAAACCTAAAAATCTTTCAAATCCTTCCAAAACGCGATCACGAACTCGACCGATTCTCAATTCACGCCTCGTTGGGAAACGACCCGAGAGATTTTAGATTTTACTTTGGTCAAAAGTAATTTCGTTGAAATCTCTTGGAATACGTATACTATATATTTGATATAACTACCCTAGAAAAGGTAGGTTATCATACACCTAGGAGCTAATAAGATGTATTATGATCTTAGGGATAGGTATTGGTGGCCGGGAATAAAGAAGGATATAGCGGTTTATGTTAGTAGGTATTTGACTTGTTTGAAGGTTAAGGCTGAATATCAAAGGCCGTCTGGCTTACTGCAGCAACCTAAAATCCTTGAGTGAAAATGGGAGAGAATAGAAATGGATTTCGTTACAAAGCTAACAAGGACTAGTAGTGGGCATGACGCCATTTAGGTCATTATGGACCGGTTGACTAAGTCTGCTTACTTTCTACCTATACGTGAGGACTATAAGATAGATAGGTTAGCTAGACTCTATCTCAATGAGATAGTTTCTAGGTATGGTGTACCGATTTCAATCATATCTGATCGTGATATTTGTTTCACATCAAGGTTTTGGTGATCAATGCAAAAAAGTATTAGGAATCCGTTTGGACATGAGTACAGCTTACCATCCTCAAACCGATGGTCAGAGTGAGCGTACAATTTAAACTTTGGAAGACATGCTCAGAGCATGCGTCCTTGACTTTGGGGGAATTTGGGATGTTCATCTTCCCTTGGTTGAGTTCTCATATAACAATAGTTATCATTCTAGTGTGAGGTGTGCACCGTTTGAATCCTTGTACGGTAGGAAGTGTCGCTCACCGATTATGTGGGCAGAAGTTGGAGAAGGACATTGATAGGGCCTGAGTTAGTGAAAGAAAACACTGAGAAGATATCACAGATTAAGGATAGACATAAGGCTACGCATGATCGTCAAAAAAGCTATGCCGATAAGAGGAGGAAATCTTTAGAGTTCAGTGTAGGTGATCACGTTTTGCTCAAAGTGTCGCCTCGAAAAGGTGTGGTGCATTTTGGGAGGAAAGGAAAGCTGGCGCCTAGGTTTGTCAGACCCTTTGAGATCATTGAGAGGATCGATTCGGTAGCCTATAGACTTAGACTGCCTAAAGGACTGAATGGTGTTCATGACACGTTCCACATGTCGAACCTTAAGAAATGTTTGGCTGGCCCAACACTGCAAGTGCCTTTAGATAAGATCCAAGTTGATGCTAAGTTGAACTTTATGAAAGAACCCATGGAAATCTTAGAGCGAGAGTTCAAGAAGCTTAAGTGGAGTAGAATTACTACGTCAAGGTTCAGTGGAATTTGAAAAGTGGACCTGAATTCATGTGGGAGCGTGAAGATCAAATGAAACTTAAGTATCCGCATCTTTTTAGTTCTAGCTAAAATTCTTTTTAAGGGAGGGTAGAATGTAACCCTTTCCCTTTTATGAGATTTGAATGTTCTAATTTAGTCCCTTGACTATTTGACTTTTTTCATTTTTGTTAGAACAAGTACCGTGTTGACGGTGGTGAATAAATGTGATTTCAGGCATCTTATGTGTTTATGAGTTATGATAATCCTTTTAGAGGATTTTATGTATGTTGATCATGTTTTGGGAGGGTTGTCTCGTAAATAGTTTGAAATGCCAAATAACGAGTCCCGACACATCCGTTAATGCTCAAAATGAATTTTGGGAAGTTTAATTGGGAAATATGTCGTGTAAATATTCTAAGTTCTTGGAAAAGTATTTTTAAGATTAATAAAAATACTAACTAACTTCGAGTAATATTTTAGAGTCCAGATCGTTGAGCTTTAAGGAAAACCTACACAAAAAGTAGCAACCCGAACCCCCTTTGGATACCCTAACTGAGTTCGAGCCCCACAAGGAAACCACAAGGCTAGTTATTAGCACATTGGTCCCATGGTGGTACAAACTTGTCTTATACAATTTTGTTTTCACCTTATTTCAAACACATACTACCATTTTCAAAAACACACACACCTTGTGTGATTTCTTGCTCGTCCGAACCTAAACAAACACATAAACACTTTAAAATTTTCACTTTTTTGATCATGAACATGAAGGTTCAAGTATCAGGTTGATTCTAGTAGTCAGGGTATCATTTAAACAACGTTTAGGTTGTCGGTTCGTGTTTTAACTCGCTTTCAAAAACCCTCTTTGTAAGTCTTCTATATTTTTATTTAACTTGTATTTTTGAATGTCTAATGATGCATAGATGCTAGTTGTATGGTGCGTTTGCTAAAAATCGAACACAAAAAATATACGAAACTAATAAAGGGTGCATTTTTGGTTCGAATAAGAAACAAAGGAAACGATGGTTTTGTAGTTTATTGTCGTGGTTGTGATGGTTGAAAAATATTTATTTTCTATTTAGCTTATTTTGGATAGTATTTTATTTGGATTATTTATAAGCACTAATGGGCTTATTTTGGGCTTATTAGCTCTCGGCAAAATGAAGGAGTACAAGGAACATATTTTGGATTATTTACCTCTTATGTCATATTTTTATGGACTATTTTAATAGCTTATGATGATAACCGAATATACTACGTAGTTTGTTAGCTTATTTAAAAGCTTATTATGCATTGTTTGGAGCTTATGGGCTCACGGCCCAATAAGCCCAATAAGCCGTGGCTTATTGTGGTTCAGATTATTTTGATAACTATCGTTTGGGCTGTCTCGTTTTTATGCGTTTTGACGGACTTTTGGAAAGTGAAACATACCTATGTAATGATGTTAAAATTCGTTTTGAGAAATACGTTTTGGTAAACGTTGCGAGATATGAATTTGGTATTTAGTCAGAAAATGGTGGAATGGAGGAAAAGCTTTTGAAATTAAGGTTTAAAACCTTGAAAAACGTTGTATAAACGAACGGGTCATGTCAAAATTTTATAAAAATCCTATACTTAGATTTTTATTAAAAAACTTACTTTTACGATAAAATAATAAAATATTATTATTTTAATAAGTCGACTAAAAGACGAAAAATATATATTTTATAAATATAAAATATGAAACTTCTCTAAGTTGTTTTATGTAAATAAACGTTTAATTTCCTATAAGCTATACAATTAATTAAGTTAACTAAGGTTATCGAATGGATTTACCGAAGTATATTTTGAATGTCTATTATTTAGTTATCTTATATTACTTATCTATTTTTCTTAAATAGTATAAGTATACTATACTAAAGTATGAATTAGAGTATGTTATCTTGAAACTAAGTCGTCAACCATCACACCACTGATAACGTCTAAGGGTGACTGTACAACACTCGTTTGACCTCTATGCATCAACCTAGAAAACATTTTAAAGCGTATATCTGAAATGGACATTAATTAGACTAGGTCGTGTTCGGACGTCGTTGCATTTGCTTGTTTGATCTTGCTACTGTCACCTTGTTAAGGTGAGTTCTCGTAGCCCTACTTTTTAACTTTTTTTTGTTAGGGGAAAATGGTACTCAAATCTGTTTTGAACTTGTTTTCTGTACTGTGCAAAAGTTGATTTATTTTTGGGATAATGTTATGTGTCTATGACTGCTATGTGAATAACATGAGTTTTGGTAAAATTTGTTGTGGGGAACCTTCTGTGTGGATCTTTTATATCATGGACTTGCTATGGTTTAAAATGATATGTGATCTTTCGCCCTATGTATAGCTCTAGCTAGTAGGCTTTAGGTGCGTGTGAACTGAGAGTTGAGGACCTTGCATGGCAATGGTGTCCATATGGATGAGATTTAGATAGCATGGAGTTTCTATGTTTGGAAATTGAATGTGTTGCATGTATTCACTGTCATATTGCACAACTGTCTACTACTTAAAATATTGGCACAATGACTGGGGTTTCTATCAAACCTACAAGCTCACTAACATTTTTGTTGACCTTTTCGAGTATCATTTTCAGGTATTGAGAATGATCAGTGAAGCTGAGTTGCAAGCTTTAGCAGACCTTAAGAGCATCCTGTATGGATGGCGTTCTGAGAGATTTGGCATTGAGCTTTGTGTTAAACTTAAGTAATTTGAGAATTGTTGTTTTAAGACTAGTATGGAACCCTGCGTGGGTATTTGGTTGTATTTGTGGAGACTATTTGATGTGTTATTGTTAGGAATTCACTCAAGTATGTATTTGAGGTTGAAGATCATCATGACACTTTTCATTAATGCATTTTAGTTTTCTCTATCGTGTACCTTGTGTTATGATTGATCATTTTTCATCGCATACTCGTGTTTCTGCCTATGTCGGGGTGTGACACTTTCGATACAAGGTATCGTGAACTAACATCATTAAACTGGGAATAACCTCTCTCTCTCTCTCTCTAGTAAGACATCATCCTCTGTTATCAATTCACTCGGAGGCCAGTTGAAGCTGCGCAGAACTTCAAATTCTCTTTCATCGCCAACCTGGTGAACATCTCTGCAAGGCTCTTCGTTCTAAGAATATTCAACAAAGATAAGGACCCTTCACTTATCAATATCCGAACAAGCTCTACCTAACTGCAAACCTTTAGATTCTTCATAAGATGAATCGAACTCTTAGTATCTCTGTTACAGTATTAAACACATTCAACCTGACCTCACTCTAACTTCTTTAGAGAATTCTTCAACCATAGTGATACTCTTCTGTAGTTTAGACCCCCACTCAACTGTTGTTACACCAACTGTAAACACATAACCAAGCACCTGCTTCTCAGAGCATCTATCCATCATCTCGAACACTAAGGGCAACTAACACTTAGACTTGTTGAATTCTACCATGTCAGAGCCTGCGACCAACATGTCATCAACCTTTAAGTCTGTGTTCTCGAGTTTTGTTTTTTAAAGAAAGGTAAGGAAAAGGAGGGAAAACTAAAAAAAATTGTGTTCTTGAGATTTTTTTCAAAAGGAAAGGAAAGAGCAGAGGAGAGTAAAGGAGGGATGCTGTAGTGTATTTTGTTCCAGAAATAATCCGCCCAAAATTAGGAGGCAAGCTAAGGAAAGCATCTTACAACTTTTAAGTTTTTTGGCAAATTACCTATTTAACCATCCTGACAGAAATAATCATTCAGCAGCACGTTCCTCTTTTTTTTTCCAGAATAAAGTCTTTCCAATCTCCATTGTTTTTTGTCGTGAGTTGCAAATAATACCAATTAATTAATTTGGGATTTAATTAATGCTTTAGTAATTGTTGGTGACTAATAAATTGATTTACACAATTTGTCTTCATGACTATTAAATTGATTTATACATCTGGTAAGGATTTGTGTTCATGATTATTAAATTGATTTATACCAATTAATGATCTAGTGATTGTTGGTGACTAATAAACTGCATAGCCATTTACATCTAGTAAGGAATTTGTTCGTATGTAACATGCTGACAGAAGGGTATCATAGTAATTTGGTTAATTTTATTCCTTATTTTTTTATTTAAAAAGACACGACTTTTAACATTTCCTTTCCTTTCTTTGCAACTTAAGAACACCTAGAAAAATAAAAACTTTCTTTCCTCACTCATCCCTTTCTCCACCTTCCCATCATATCCCTTCCTTTACTTAAAAAAAACTCAAGAACAGAGCGTAACAGTTGTCTATTGCAGGATGAACCATCTTCTTAGAGTAGCAACATTGGTTCATGGTACATTACTCGCACCTTATCCTTTTGCATAGAACTATCAAATTTCAAGTACCACAACCTCGGTGCTTGAATTAGTCCGTACAAAATTTCCTTCAATCTGCACTCTAAGTTTTCTTTCTGCCCAGCTAGCTGAAAACCCTCACTTTTGTGCTGTGTAGATGTATCATTTAAGGCTCCCACATAAGAAGGATCCTGCAGCTACAATACTCAAGATTAACCTGATTGTAGTCATCTTCACAACTGGAGATAAGATCTCATTGTAGTCTACCCCCGTTTTCGTTGGAAACCCTTAACCACCAATCGAGCCTTGTACCTTTTGCTGCCATCTTGCTCTTCTTTAACCTTGAACATCCACAATCTTTGTGATGCCTTCTTTCATGCTGGTAATCTGACTAAGAAACATGTCTGGTTCTTTTCAAGTGAAACCATCTCTTCATTAATAGCCCTCTTTCACTGTACGGATTCTTTGCTACTCAAGGATTCTTAATAAGACTGGTTCACCATTCTCTGTCAGTAGCAAATAGTTTGCTAATGGCGAGTACCTTACTGGAGCCCTAGACTATCGGGTGGATCTGCGTACCTGTGGAGTCTCGGAGCCTCCTTCCATAAAGGATGCTCCGTCTTTAGAGTATTCTTTATCTGATCTTCCACTATCCTCGAAGCTCTCGCTATTTTTAGACCTCTCACTCGTATTTGAGCTCCCACCTGGGCTCTGAGTGATTTTTGAACTCAACCTATGCTTTGCAACTATGCTATCATTCTCTGCAAGGTTCTTTGTAATGTCTACTAACACCACTTGACTCTTATGTATTGGCTTCATTAAGCTACTTGAATCTGTCACAGACCTGGCTCCATAAATCGAGTCAACAAATGTAATATCTCTGCTTCGGATAACTTGGCGACTCTTCGTATCCCGAAAGCTGTATCACATTTCATCTGAGCCGCTGCCTATGAATGTACATTTCATGGCTTCTCCGCAAACATCTTTCACTTTAACAAATGAGTCATAACTAAATACCTTCAAGTGTGCGAGACTAGTATCCTTCCTTCACCATTCCTCCTCTGGAATACGCAGCCCTATCGAAATGTAGGGTATGCGGTAGATTAAGTAGGCCGTACTAACTGAATCTGCCCATAACATCTTCGGAGCCTCTGCACGAAGCCCCGTGCTCTCTGCTCTGAATGTTCGGGTCAATCTTTTAGCAACACGAAACTATAGAGGTGTTTCCAGGACCATTTTCAGCATCACAATCCAGTTCTCGACGCAAAACTTAATCGGTCAGTTAATATACTCTCCACCATTATCAAACTTCAAAAAAACTTCACTTGAAGGTTTGCATTATACCTACCGCAACTCCTGCTGCAGTCTTCGATAACAGTATCATAGTAGCGGGATCCTCAGATTGATGCAATAAATGTAGGGCCATAGACTTCTATATGAACTTGCTCCATCCTCAGCAGTTTCCTTGTCTACTCTGACGTTATGAAGGAAAGCTTCTTCTGCTTCCTCAAACCACATGGCTTAAAGAAGTAGATATCTACCTTCTGTACATCTAGAACGTTACCTTTCGAAGCTAACATGTTTATACCATTCCTGCTCATATCACCAAGTCTCTAGTGCTACAGAGCTGCACTGCCACTACCATTAATAATTGCGCCAATCCCCTCGGGGTGTACCTCAACTATATAGGCTTTCATGTTTGTTCCCACGAGCTACCACCAAACTACCTTTAGTAACTTTTCACTGCTGGTCTCTGAAGCCTACGTGGTAACCTTCCTCATCAAGCCACCCAACTGAGATTAACCTTCTCTTTAGGCCTAAAGTGTACCTAACATCCTTCAGAGTCCAACTTGTACCAAAAGAAGTTTTGAGGACAACATCCCCAATGCTTGCAATGTCTAGAGTCTTGTCATCTGCTAAACGAACCTTACCGGAGCGTAGCTTGAACCTTTCTAACTCTTCTATGCAATAGGTAGCATGGAACGATGCACCATAATCCATAATACGATCCCCAACCATATTCTCAACGCAACAAACCAATGTGTCACCAGAGTCTCTAGCTGCCATGTTAACCTTCTTATCCTTGGAGGCTACTGGCTTCGAACACTGATTCTGAAAGCGACCCTTCTGGTTGCAATTCCAACACATGTTATTCTACCTATACTTTATCGCTCTTATCTTCCATGATTTCGACTTGTTTCTATTCTGCTTCCTGCCCTCTATCGTACCCTCTGCCTCTGTATCTGTCCTCTACACTTAACAAGTAATCTGTATATTCTTTGGATGTCTTTTGACGAATATCTTCAACAAAGAATCAAATCTCGAATCCCTTTGAACGTTAGCTTAGTAGTTCTACACTAACCATTAATTGCTGTCACAATTCCT
>BQNB010064910.1:0-35130 GCA_026074375.1 Tanacetum coccineum
TCTCACTCTTTTTACCAGAAAAGAGACTATGTTTGTCTTCTTGAGAAAACAAACTTTCGTTTACGAATTATGTTGCAATTAATTATTAATAAGACTAAGATTCAACTTGAACTCCTACTTATTATCGGAGGTCAGACCAACGTGTAAACAAGTAGGGCAAGAGGTAAACGTTGAGCGTTAATTGCATATAGATGCAACTCTTAGTTTTATGAAACACATGGCCTTAGTAACTCATATAGTAATGTCATGTACATGTTTTGTCTCATCTTATGCCTCGGGTCCAAGGTCTGACCAAGCATACTCGATTTAAATCCACCAAAAAAGAGCATGCAAAAATTGACTTAGATCTGACTTATAGAAATTTTTTGCCATGTGTTAGAAAGGCCCTGAGGTCTAACCAGATAGGTCAATCCAAGTGCACGTGTTCTTACTTTGGTTGGCATAGACTTAAAATTTCACATAAAGTTATACACATAAATTTTACAAAATATGTGACAAAATCGTGTACAAAGAAGCATGCAAAACATCTTTGTAGCACAAGTTAAGAAAACGTTTTGTTAACTTTTAATCTTGAAATCATCTTTGTCAAAAATTCTTGGTAGCTCCATTTGAACGCACAAAGAAGCGGAGAAGCGGGTCAACGTTAAGCTTATTAAAAACCTGACTTTTTTTTGGGAAAGTCCGCCTTATACCTCTCTTATAGTTTGATCACAATGGGTGAGCCGATTTTGCAATTGACTAATGATGTATTTAAGAAAAACTTTTAACTCTCTAAGAAAATAAGTTTCATAGTTTAATGTCTGTATTTATTTGTCAAAACCAAGTTTTACAAATAACACATAAAAGTCACTAGGAGTATATAATAATTATGTGTGTAATTACGCAAAAAAATTTAAACAAAGTTTCTCTTTAAGTATTTAGTCTGTTTTGAATTACAAATAACACATTTGATGAGGTGTCATTTTATACACTTTTTCGGGGTCGTTTAACCTCCTAAATCATGCATTTATGCCCAAAATAGGTACTTAATCGTTCCTTTTCAGGTATTTAGCATTTGAAAGGCATTTAGAGGAAATACACGTGACTTGAGCTCATATGGAGAAGAAACGGACGAGACTACAGACCTACACCAATATTGCTCAAGAATTTCTCCTCAAAAGATGAAGACGGCGTCACAAATTACACGTGACGCTGTCACAAATCCTACCACGACGGCGTCACAAGATATCGCGACGGCGTCAGCCCGCACGATCCAGCCTATTATCTAGAATATTCTTGTCACGACGGCGTCACGATTAAAACGTGACGCCGCCGCATCGATTTTCCTATAAATACAAATCCGATTTTAGGGTTTTAGTGTGTAACTTTAGAATAAAAAGAGGGTACGAACTCTAGTTCATTTAGCAGCTGTTAGAGACGATTTTAGGGCCTAAAAACCCTGTTGTACTTCCTTCAATTCATGTTCTAATCAAGTAAGACTTATTCAATCATTCAATATGTCTTGTTGTATGATTCTTATATGTTCTTGCTTTATCTATAACATGTTTGGCTAAGCCTCCTATTGTGTTTATTTATGATTGTATGAAATCTAGAATGTAGATCATAGTGGTGTTGCCTCTTGTGATGGATATGCATGTTAGGCCTTAAAAACTAGCTTTTGTCTGTATCGCTGTTGATATGTCTGGGAAAACATGATTGTGTAGAAAGGATACCATCGGGTAACAATCTTCATACTACCTTGCCCCTTATATGGTTGATCCACTCTTAATATATTTCAATTGCATTTAATATACTCTTAGGGGCCTTGTAATAGTCTTCATACTACCTTACTTGTGCGTTGCCTTAACGGAATATTAAATAGACGGCGGGTTCGTGTAATTCGTTCGATGACATAAGGAAATAATTCTACATAATCATCACAAGTGTGACAAAGCCAACAAACACTAGGAGAAGCAATCTAGGGAGTAATACATGATTACATAAACACAATCTTTTATTATATTGTTATCACCAGTAGCTTAGTTTATTATTTAGTTTAATAGCTAAAACCAACCAACCTCTCAAATATATGATTTACATGCTTTCTTATAAACATAAAAATGCAAAAAAAAAATCTTCTCTCAACCCTTAGAATTTCGTTAGCCGGACTCAAGCTCCTAACCTAATCCTGACTAAAGAACCGATAACAACCACCGAGTCTTACCCGATACTAACACACAATTATTAGGTACACTGCCTAGGGAGAGTGTAAAACTCTTGTAAGAAGTCCTTACGACAACCGCAACAAGTTTTTGGCACCGTGCGTGGGAATAGTTTAGGTTTAGATCCTAGGATATAGCTTAGTTCTACTTGCTTGAATCCTTTCAAGTAAGATTTAATTTCTGCATATTAGCTTTCTCGTAGTCTATCTGTTATTTGTGTTATCTATCTCGTAAATCCGTCACCATGACGCGTAGCACCGTTAATAGGTTAACGAAACCTCTCGACGAACCCGAAAGAGAATTCCAGAGGCGTAGGAAAGCCGCCCTACGTTCACATCAAAACGAATCTCTTGTTATAGCCGAAAGAAACCTCTTTGATGATGAAGCATCCTCCTCCTACAACACTGGAGCCAAACTGCCAACGCCTCCAAAGACCTTACACGAACATTCTCATCCTAATTCCTCTGGTTTCCTAATCTAATTACCTTTCCAACAAACAAATCGAAAGAATTGTCACTCACCGACATCTGGTAATTCAAACACGAGCACAATCCAAGGATGAGAAAATGAGGACCCCCTCCGTCCATATTAGGCCCTACTTGAAGCATCGTCCTATAACATACAAGCTGACGGAGCCACACGGATACTCTAGGTTAAGATTCTTCCACTTCTCTCTCAAAGGAAAAGCAGCAGAATGGCTTGTCCAGAATACCCCCCACTCAACTCACGGCGAGTGGGAATCAACACGTGTCAGGATTCTCTTGACCTTTATTTATCCGGTAGGAAAAAAAACGTACCTCGGCCCTTAGAGAATTTTAATCCTCCGATTCAAAAAAGGGGACGGCGAACCCATCAAAAGCGTCTGGATCCGTTTTCAGGACTTAATCAAACAGGTTCCCCATTCAAATAAAAAAAGGGGTGGGAATACATAAATGGCAGTCTGTGACAAATCGTCACGATAATATATCCCAGGATGACCGTAGGAAACTCGACCAAAATTCGCCTAATTCTGCTTCGACTCTCTCAACCAAAGAAGAATTGTGAACTGAATGAGAGATACGTCCAATACCAAGATGCATCCGTGGGATGACGTGTCACCACCCATTAACATTTCTTCTATTTTGGAAGCAATGCAACCTACATTCAGGGGGCGTTTAAAAAGGACTTGCGATCAGATTTCCTACCTCGAAACACCTACTCGAGAGGTTGGGTTGAAAAACCCCTACCTAATCTGCGACTATTATGGAGGATCTTACGAGGCCGATGAATGCAAGCAAACTAACCGGGCCAAGCAGGTATACTTATCCGGGGGAGACATCTATGATGACCCTTCCCTTCTGAGATTCTATCAAAAGACGACAACCATCACCATGAAGGGAAACATCAAACGTAAAAAAAGGAGAGGATGGCCCCGAGTATATTATTAGAAGTAAGTTTGAGGATCAACTCGCCAACTTCATGCTTGAAAATAAGTCCCACGCAAAAGGGATAGGAGATATGCTTGTCCAACACTGTAAGGAATTGCATGAACAATACTCCCAAATCCTCTCAACAATCAGCAAAAGCGAAACTCCTGAACATGAAGCACCAACTTTCGCCATAACAACTAGATCAGGAATTAGCACACGAGACCCACCTTTCCCAGCCCCGCCACGACTAGCGACTGACAACTTCACCGAGGGGAAACTGAAAAAGAAGGGCCTGAGGGCGCAGAACCAAGCATTATACAAGAACCCGCCCCTCGGCCATCCATCCTTTACCAACCTTCCAAGTCATCCAATCTACCTTTTCCGTCCAGATTAAAGAAGCAGAAAAAGGATGACGAGGATGAGCGGCTTCTCTCAATCTTTAAGCAAATTCATATCAATCTGCCATTCCTTGAAGCTATGATTCACATGCCAAAGGGAGCCAAGGTTTTGAAAGATCTACTTTCGCATAAGGAGAAACTTGAGAAAGCGGCCTCCTTAGTCAAACTTAGTGAGGAGTGTTCCGCTATTATTCAAAGGAGTCTGCCCTAAAAAGAAGGGGATCCAGGAAGCTTCACACTGCCATGTCTTATCGGACCTTTAGCAGTCAAGAACGCCCTTGCTGATTTAGGAGCAAGCATAAATCTCATGCCACATTCTCTCTTCCGACGATTAGGGATTTCTAAACTTAAACCTACCAAAATGAGTATTCAACTAGCCGATCGATCTATCAAATACCCCATCGGGGGCCTTAGGGGGGGGGGGGGGGGGGGGGGTGGCCCCCCCCCCCCATGGGGCGCTGCGAGAATCTATTGGTGAAAATAAGCAAGTTTATCTTCCCATTCGACTTTGTAGTTTTGGAAATAGACGAAGACGAGCTAGTCCCAATCATTTTGAGGAGGCCCTTCCTCGCCACGGCAAGAGCTGTAATTGACGTTCGCGAAGAAAAATTAAGTTTTAAGGGTCAGAAGTAAAACCGTCACCTTCAACATTGGGAAATCTATGAAATCCAAACACTCCCGTAACGATTACCTATATTGTGCCTAGCATACTGCTAAGCTGGTCCAAGAACAATGGGTTGACATAGTAGACCATGAGGGAGAGTGGACTGAAGAAGAAGAAGGGGACGATCCTAATGAGGTGCTTGCAGTCTCCTTCTACCCGAGGACAGAGCCGGTGGAACCACTCGAATGGAAAGCCCCGGAAAATAGACTAAAACCATCAAGAATGGAACCACCCAAACTCGAATTGAAGGAATTACCCAAACACCTCAACTACGCTTTACTCCAAGAAAACAACCAACTCCCAGTGGTCATCTCATCCGCATTATCCACCGTCGAAAAAACCAGACTCCTCGAGGTTCTTCGTAATCATAAAGGGGCGATCGCTTGGAGTATTGCGGACATTAAAGGGACCGACTAATCCTTCTGTACTTACAAAATCCTCATGGAAGACGAGTTCAAACCAAGTGTCCAGCCTCAAAGACGAGTTAACCCCAACATCAAGGATGTAGTAAAAAAGGAAGTCATAAAACTCCTTGATGCAAGATTAATCTATCCCATCTCTGACAGTCCTTGGGTAAGCCCTGTCCAAGTTATCCCAAAGAAGGGAGGAATAACCGTAGTAAAGAATGAGAAGGATGAGCTCATCCCGCAAGGGACAGTCATCGGATGGCGCGTATGTATCGACTATCGTAAGTTGAATAACGCAACCCGAAAAGATCACTTTCCACTTTCGTTTATCGATCAAATGCTCAAACGACTGGCTGGGCATGAATACTACTGCTTCCTAGATGGGTTTTTTGGATACTTTCAAATCCCTATCGCCCCTGAAGATCAAGAGAAAACCATGTTTACCTGCCCTTATAGGACCTTCCCATACAAACGAATGCCCTTTGGGCTGTGCAATGCCATGGCCTCTTTTCAACGCTACATGATAGCTATATTCCATGAGCTTATCGAGGATAACATGGAGGTATTCATGGACGATTTCTCAGTATTTGGTAGCTCTTTCGACCACTGCCTCAAAAACCTTAAGAAGATGCTAAAAAGGTGTGAAGAAACCAACCTTGTATTGAATTGGGAAAAATGACACTTCATGGTAAAGGAAGGAATCATCCTTGGCCATAAGGTCTCGGGTTCTGGGATTGAGGTCGATAAAGCAAAAATTAAGGTAATTTCCAAACTACCATATCCAACGAATGTGAAAGCCATTCAAAGCTTTCTAGGACATGCTGGTTTCTATATAAGATTCATAAAATATTTCTCACAAATCGCACGCCCAATGACCCAGCTCCTAGTTAAAGATGCAACATTCAACTTCTCTAAGGAATGCATCCAAGCATTTGACACATTAAAATGTGAACTGACGCAGGCACCAATCATGATCAAGCCAGATTGGTCATTAACATTTGAAATCATGTGCTACGTAAGTAATTATGTTGTCGGGGCAGCAAAACAATGAACAAAGCACAAGAAAACTACACAACTACCGAAAAGGAGCTTCTGGTTTGTTGTCCTTTGCATTTGCCATTTTCATCATACCTGTCTATTCCAAGACCATCGTTTTCTCGGATCATTCTGCCCTGCGATATCTATTCACAAAACAAGATGCAAAACCACGCCTAATTCGATGGATCTTGCTGCTCCAAGAATTCGATATCGAGATCCGTGATAAGAAAGGTGCTGAGTTAATACTTAGTTTACTAGCTAAAACCCAACTACCTCTCCAATATATGATTTTATCAGCTTTCATAAAACATAAAAACACAAAAAGAATCTTCTCTCAACCCTTAGAATTCTGTTAGACTATGATCAAGCCTTCCTAACCTATTCCCCGAGTGAACGATAACAACCCCCTGAGTCTTGCCTATACTACTACTACAACGATTAGGTGCTCTGCCTAAGGAGTTGTAAAACTTCGTGTAGAAGTCCTACGACGACCACATCAAGTTTTTGGCACTGTCGCCTGGGGAATAGTTACGTTCTGATCATAGTTTAGCTTAGTTCTACTTGCTTGAATCTTTTCAAGTAAGATTTAATTTATGCATATTGGCTTTCTTGTAGTCTATCTTTTCTTTGTGTGTTTGTTCGTAATTTTCATTGACTATTCCATTCTTCATTATGGAGAATGCGAATCCACGATCAACAAGTAACCGCCTTGTCCTACCAACTGCGTTGTACGCACAAGCCGTCCAAGAGCTCCACGAGCTACAAACAATTTTGGCCTTTGTTGACTCTCGCTTAGAGAGTATTGAATGATTCCTTAATAACTTCGCTAACTAACCTAATGAGACTTTAATGAATGACCTTGAGTCCGATGATGAATCGGTTGACACACCTCTTGTTTCTCCCTTTCCTCATTCAGATAATGATTCAGATGATAGTGAAGTGCTTAATGAATTGATTGAGTACGAAAATGTTGGAATGCTACGCCAAAAAAAGGCAATCAATAGTTTCGATGGGGATGACTTGGCATTCCAATGTATGATTGGATTTAGGAAGTCTGTCGCTTACTTTGACCCCTTCTTACCAATGAACATTATTACGCGTAAAGCCTACAACACTATAATGGTAGAAGGATTAGAAAGTACAGAAAAAAAACTTAGTTGCCATTGTTAGGGATGTCTACGTGTTTGTAGGCAGCTTTACCTACATCACGGACTTTGTGGTATTGGAAGACATAGGAGAATTTATTCAGATAAATAAGGATGAAGTTGTAATGGGTAAATGCTTTAGGAAAATTACTAAACTCGAATATGATTTCACTAAGGGATTAATGTCTTTCAATAGGATCTTTGATAGTTACACATTCCAAATGCCACGCACCATACCTAGCCATTATAACTTGGTCGTCAAAAGGGGCACTACTAGTATTGTGTACTTATCATTAGAGCATATTGGGGGCACATGTCATAGAGTAAGATCCCACCCATCCTTGTGCTAAATCAAAGAGATCTAACTAACGGGATTAAGAATGCTTATGAAAAGAATAAATTCATGTACAAAACTTGCTTAAACCAAGGTCCCGAATACCAAGTGGATGAAAGTATGAAAGAATGGCTCATTCGGGGATACGTGAGCATTCATAAAGTCACGTAAGGACATGTGACTTCGAGTCTAGCTACAAGACTCATTAATAAAGAAAAGTGCTTATTGGGAGGCAACCTAATATTTACTTTTTCCTCAAATTAGGAGTGTCATGTGTGTTTTAATTCTTTATAGTTTGTTTTAATATGTTTGAACTATATTGTAATCATGATTTGTTTGTTCTTAACTTCGTCTTAATTTCAATCAAAGGTATTTTGCAAACAATAAGTGTAGGGGAATTTATCCGGTTTTTAGAACCAAGTTCAAGCATATTAAATAAATTGTTTAGATTAATTCGCGTCATATGATTGAATTGTTAAATCTCAGGTTTTATGCAGCTATTTGTACAGGAACTAACTTATGGAATCAAGTGCAGGAAATTTTTCATCAAAAACAAAAATTTCGTATTTTTCACAGAACGTGGAGACGGCGTCGCGTATCACGATTTACCACGCGACAAGCCGTCACCAAACGACACCTGTGACAGCGTCAGATTTTCCTTACAACGCCCAGGTCCAAAAGACTAAAAGTTTTTTTAATATTATGAAAAGTAAAACTTGCATAACATTTAATATATGTATTTTTCTGCTATAAACCTCCAAAACCTAATGAGTTTGACAATTCTCTCATCTTATCTTTACTGCTTTATCGAGTCAACCCCTAATTTCATAATTGTAATTAATTATGATCGCACAATTTATGCTTGGTGTAATTATGTTTGTCCTTTGATTACAGGTTATATTTGACGAGAAGAAGCTTGGAAGTTTCTTAAAAATTCATGATCGATTCTTTGGAGGACGATTTAACCAGTTTTCGCATGTTTCTTCTCCATTATTGAGCAAACCATGGGAGTACTAGTTTCTTTTCCTTGTTTTCTTTTCCCTTTATTCGTTTTTACGGGTACTTCTATAGAACATTGGGGACAATGTTCAACTTAAGTGTAGGGGAAAATAAGCCTTAGAAACTATTCTTTCATTTTCCATTTGCTTTGTCCTTAAAATGATGGGTAATATATCGAAACATAGCATAAGAGGTAATTTTTACCCAAATTTAATTTTTTTTATGACACATACCGACGAAAACCGAGTATTAATAGCGTCTCATGGATAGGAATTTATATGACTAGCACAAAAACCTTCAGAATTCCACCCAAAAATGTGAAATTCGCCTTTAGATCTATAGAAATTCGGGTATCTATTATTGATATCCAAGATAGTTTATACCTTTAGCTTTCTCTCTCGAGTTAAAGGAGGAGCAGTCACAAAAGATGTGTCTTATTCCTTCGTTACAGATGTGTACATGAGGTCCTCGTCGCTTTTCCTGGAGCATTGAGATCGGATATTAAATTATATGAGTGTGACCAATAGCATATTAAATTCTAGAGACTTGGTATTTGTGATGCTTCCTAAGACCGCAATAGGTAAGTATAAGTTTGCCTTGATAAGAGGCATTAGGATTAACCCATGTTTTAAACCTGTAATTGTTATGATGGTCACACCGATCATATAACTATCCCACACCCTTGCCATGCACTCATTATTAGTGTAGAATACCCCTAGTATAACCCTTCAAGCCTATCCTTTTTCATGGTTCTCGTAATTTTTTGGTGGATTCCAGATCATTAATAAAGAGCATTGTTAACCCTTAAACCAATCGTTACACCCAAATCACCTTAGTCTACCTTGTATGTACTCACCTTTAGTACATTATTTTGTTTAACCCAAGTTAATTATTGAGTATACGGTTGCTAAGTCTTTATCTTTGTAAATACTATTTTGAGACGATTGGGATTCATGGTAGTATTTATTTCGCAGAAGAATGGGGAAGAAAAGTTAAGATCATACCCCTATTATGTTTTGTCAAATGATCTCCATGTTATTTGATCCATCCAATCGTTGTCATTTAGTCTAGATGTAAAAAATCGAACATGTAAAAGCTCAAGTGTAGGGGTAACATATTAAAATCTCATGTGATGTATTAGTTATTCCAAAAAAGAGATTGATGTTAAATTTTGTGTAGAGTTTGTATATGTTTTCGTCTGAGTCCTATGGCTTAGATCAACCACAACCAGGTGAACTCGTGTAAATACTATTACGCAAACCTTTCACTCCAATTCACCCAAAGCCACCCAAATGTATCCCATCCGTTTTCGTTTCCATTATATGTTATCTTACACCTACACCCCACAACCCTTAAAAAGACCTCTTAAATAGTAATGAATAATATTTGCACGTAGCGGTGGAGGTTTGATCCTTTACTAAGCCTATGGTAATTTGTATGCTATGACAGGTAATAAGTGTTGATTTTCCGTTTCCTACTTATGTTATAATTTATTATACACCTGAGTGAAAGAGAGAATCCTAAACACTTATGTGAGGTGCTAGTATATACTTTCGTGCTGTTAATTACGAGGTCTAGAATGTTGTGTTGTAAAATACTTTTAAAGAGTAGGTAAAATGATCCCTCATATTTCTATTGTATAGGTAGAAAAGCACATTTGCTTGAGGACAAGCAAATCCCAAGTGTAGGGGTATTATATGAGGGACAAATTTAGATACTATTCGGGACGTTTAAAACCCTAAATCGTGCATTTATGCCCAAAATAGGTACTTAATCATTCCTTTCTAGGTATTTAGCATTTGGAGGAAATACACGTGACTTGGGCTCATTTGGAGAAGAAACAGACGAGACTACGGACCTACACCAACATTGCTCAAGAATTTCTCCTCAAAAGCCGGAGACGGCGTCACAAATTACACGTGACGCCGTCACAAATCCTACCACGACGGCGTCACAAGATATAGCGACGGCGTCAGCCCGCATGATCCAGCCTATTATCTAGAATATTCTTGTCACAACGGCGTCACGATTAAAACGCGACGCCGTCGCAGCAATTTACCAATAAATACAAATCCGATTTTAGAGGTTTTAAGTGTGTAACTTTAGAATAAAAAGAGGGTACGAACCCTAGTTCGTTTAGCAAACTATTAGGGACTAAATTATGTGCCTAAAAACCTGTTGTACTTCCTTCAATTCTCATGTTCTAAATCATGTAAGACTTATTAATCATTCAATATGTCTTGTTGTGTGATTCTTATCTGTTCTTGCTTTATCTATAACATGCTTGGCTAAGCCTCCTATTGTGTTTATTTAGGATTGTATGAAACCTAGAATGTTGATCTTAGCAGTGTTGCTTCTTGTGATGGATATGCGTGTTAGGCCTTAGAAAACCATCTTTTGTTTGTATCGCCGTTGATATGTCTAGGAAAACAAGATTGTGTAGAAATGATACCATCGGGTAACAGTCTTCATATTACCTTCCCCCTTATATGGTTGATCTACTCTTAATATATTTCACATGCATTTAATATACTCTTAGGGGCCTTGTAATAGTCTTCATATTACCTTACTTGTGCGTTGCCTGCCTTAACGTAATATGTAAAATAGGGGTCGGCAAATTTTCGTGTTACATTTGGTTCATGAACTTAGGAAGGAAATATTTTACAAGGGTTAATCACATGTTGTGACAAAAGCTTACAACACTAGGGGAGTACAACAATCTAGGGGATAGTAAAGTATGTGTTTTATTAATACCAGTTTTTTTTTTTTGCTTTTTCACCATTAGGCGTAGTTTGTTACTTTAGTTTTAATCTAGGCTTTAAAACCCCAAATATAACCCCCCGTCTCAGATATTTTTGATTTTTTTGCTATTTTACATAAAAACTATAATACTTAAAAAAAACCCAAAAAAAGAATCTTTCTTTTCTAAAAACCCTGAGAAATTCTTGTTAGGGTACCGTTGTAATCAATCATGTTCCAATTAATCAATCCTTATTCCCTGGAAGGGTGAACATTAATGAACCCCACGTAGTCTTTGGCTAGTACTTTATACTAACACGATTAGGATACTTCATACCTAAGGAAGGTTGTAAATAAAACTTTTTCGTAAATAGAAGTCATACGTTAAAACTTAAGGGGGGGGGAAATAGAAAATCAGAAGTTGTTTTTTTATTAAACCAAAAGCAAACACCCCATTTTAGGACATAGGGAAATTACAATCTTGGATACTTATCAAACAACCCACTAAATAAAAAATTTGCAAAATTATTTATTCATAATTACTTTTTAAAAAAAAAGGCCAATTAAAACATTAATGGGTCGTTTTTTAAAAAATACAAGGCCAAAATCCTAAAACCACCCTCTAATTATATTTTTTACAATAACATTTTTAATGGGGGTGTTTTAGGGGGTAATCATCTATTTTATCCAAAAACAATTTTTTATAAAAGTATCCAAAAACTTAATAAAAGGGATTTGTTGGATGGATGAAATTTTTGTGAAAAAAAGATCAACGGCCAACGGGGAAGATGGAGGGATGATGGGTATGTTCGAGTAATCGCTGGGAAGAATGTGGGACTAGTGGGTTATGTTTTTATAACAGGTTTTTTTTATTGCCCACGTTATTTTTCCTTTTTATGGTATTATGTGGTTACTTTTACTATCAAAATGTAGTACTAACTAATGTAAAAAATATTATTACGTTTAAGTGAAGGGGATTCTTTTTATATTAACACGGTTTTCCATTTTTCATTATTTAATTTTTAGGTCAAAAAACACAGTTCACATTGGGACGAGGAGGGACTCAAGGACGTGGTGATTATTTGATTATGATCCTGGTAATTATCCATCGTCTCTTTTTCTATTATTTATAGTACATTATGTAATATATTCACTTTAAGTTACTATTATTTACATAAAAACGGCAATCCGGGTTAGTTTTGACAGCTATTAATCCAAGGGCGAAGATATTGGAAAAATTCGGCCTTTTGGCCTTTAGCGTGATCTGCTCGGCTCGCTTTTTGGACTAACATTGAGCATATGTAACCAAAAAACTTATGTAAACAACAGGATCGGAAGCTCAGTTGGCCACCAAAGGTTGGACCTTGGGGGGAGGTTGTTTTTACACATGTGAGGAGGTTCTCTAAGTTCGTGTTCTACCTCCCTTTCAAGGTGGGGGAGGTTAAATCTGAGGGTTATTTTGGCCACCAGAGATGCGTACGGGAAATGCGAGGCTGTCATGGGGATAAGCTTCTGGGGTTATGTACAATTGGAATCAAAAATCAACTAATTTTTAATTCGAGGGCTATAATCTAGCTGGTGGATGGGGGGACTTTACCTTTTTGGGTAAAAGACTATGGAAGCGGAATTTTACCAACTTTTGGCATTGTAACTAAACTGGACCGTTTTCTAAAAAAAATATCACCCTGAATTAGGAGTTTAGTGGGGTGTTTTGGGTAAGCTTATTGTAGTCTTCAAAAAAAACTCCAATAAGCTGCTGTAAGATATCTAAAACAACTTTATGGGTTTGGAGACATCTCATTTAGGGTGTGTTTGTTAAAGCTTATTCTTTGGGCTTATAGGCTTATGTGGTTTTGGCTTATGTTTCATAATTTTTCTCGCATATTTTGAATTTTATGGGCGTATACAAGCTTATAATGACATTCTAAGCTTATTTAAGTTTCAAAATAAGGCAGTAAAAATGGGGTTATGAAACATGAGCCAAAACCACATAAGCTGATAAGCGCAAAAATAAGGTTAAACACGTACCCCCTTTTTTACGCATGTAGATAAGAGGTTGACTTAATTGTTATCATGCTCAGGATCAAGCGGTTTTGGGAACTCTTTCTAGCACTACAAGGATACTCATCTCTATGGTATAAATCATCTTTTTCCTATCTTTTACAATGTAATGTTTATCAATAACAATTTATCATATTCAGGATTAGGTTATAGAGCATGCAATTGCCCTACCAGGCCAGAAGCTGCCGAAGCTCAGGGTATGGTCCCTTAATACTTTAAGTTTATATATGAAATTTTTACTTAATATGATGTTTGACCCATGAGAAAATACTGCATTATAGTGAGTGCAAGTATATTCCTTGCATGGTTAGGAGTTGTTATTGCCAAGTCAAAGTCCAAAATGTTTGGCTGTGTTTTACCTTTTATTTTAACACCATAGTATCACTATCACATAATTAGTGGTAGGTGTTTTAGGTACTTGTTGTGTTTTAAGTTGAAACCGTATTATTAGTTTAGCATAATTTGGTTTAAAAGATCATTGCTTTATCATGTTGTTCACACGCATTGTGATAATGGTTTAGCATAATGTAGTAGTTGTTACATTCTTTTGGCCAAATGTGGCTTGTTTCGAATATCTGGTTCGATTTGTATGCATTGGAAAGCCGAATTAGTCTTGTGCTTACTTGAACCAGACCAAGAATATCACTTGATCGCAATTTGGCATCAGATATATCTGCATTACTAAGCAAGACATCACTAACAAATTACAGATATTTGATCAAATAACCTTTTAGACTTCAGTATTCTTTACCGCCTATAATGCCATATTAGCTTTTGTTTATATACTTGTATTCAACTTGTATACATTAGAAGGTCAGTTAAGACATATTCAATAGCGGGTCTATAGCTTATCAGGTTCAGTGGGATAAAATACACATAAAGATAGCTTGTGTTAGACATTTATTCAGAGATAGATTGTTGTTGTGAGTTGCCAGCAACACTTGAGTTTATGTACGGGTTTCAAAGACTTTTGCGTGCCGAGTTAGAGTGTAAATTGTCGGCAGAAGGGAAGAAAATTTCAACCCGTAACTTTTTTTCAGCCCGTATGTATGAAAAAGATAATAATAACATTAATAGATGAGAGCACATTCACTTAGCTAATTTCATCTCATTTTCCATAGCATCTTTTAGTCCACCCGTTATTTCTTGAATGGATTCCATTGATTCAGTTCGAACCAGTGTGTTATTTCGTGTATTCACCATAGATGATTAGTAACTACCACTACTTCGACTTCTATTAAGTAACGGTTACTAAAAGATGAGGTTTATGACCAACTTAAACCAATTACCATCGATCATAACTTCGTAAACAAAGAATTTAACCACTAATGGGATGTTCACGTGATCGCTATAATTGTTTAACACTTGATCGTCTTCTTGAATGATTGTAACAAACTGTCACCGGAAAAGTAACAGTCACCGGAGAAGATAAGAGTTGCCAGGAAGACGTCTCTGATACCAATTGGAACGTACTTTATTCTAGATATCACTTAAGAAATGAAGAATAACAATTAATAGCATAATCAGTTAGGAATCTATAGAAAGAAACAAGATTCGAAAAGGATTGTTATGGGATTATTGTGTTGTTAAGAGATTACAAAGATTTTTATTGTTGGTACATCAACTATATAACAAATAATTATACATAAAATTTAAACTTTTACTGTATGTATATTATAAAAAATAGTGGAGTTTTCTTGTTTCTAAGGAGTTCATTGTCTTAGTAATTTTGCATTCATTAGTAAAACTGCAAGCGAGTTACTAAGACAATGAACTCCCTAGAAACAAGAAAACTCCACTATTTGTTATAATATACATACATTAATAGTTTAAATTTTATCCATGTATAATAATTTGTTATATAGTTGATGTACCAACAATAAAACTCTCTGTAATCTCTTAACAACACAATAATCCCATAACAATCATTTTTGAATCTTGTTTCTTTCTACAGATTCCTAACTGAATGTGCTATTGATTCTTATTCTTCATTTCTTAAGTGATATATAGAATAAAGTACATTCCATTTGCTATCAGATACGCCTTCCTGGCAACTCTTATCTTCTCCGGCGAAGTTAGTTACTATTCCAGCAAATTATGTTTTTGATGATTTTTCTCATAATCTCTAGTATTTTGGTTTCTTTCAACAAATAGGATATCATAATGTAGTGAAAGAGGATCCTCCGGTTGAGACTACAACACAATTTCTGGAAGAACTAGATCCATGGTAACTAAGTCTTGTTGACTTCTTCCAATTTCTTTTCTTATGCTTGATGAGCTAACATAGCTAAAATATGTCTGTGATATTTAAATTTCATTGTGAAAGATGCTACGCTCTAAAATCCATCAAGGTATGACATGCTTCCTTTGATAATCTTGGATGTTTATCAACTTAAATTGCATGCGAGTTACTAAGACAATGAACTCCCTAGAAACAAGAATACTCCACTATTTGTTATAATATACATACAGTAATAGTTTAAATTTTATCCATGTATAATTATTTGTTATATAGTTGATGTACCAACAATAAAAACTCTCTATAATCTCTTAACAACACAACAATCCCATAACAATCATTTTCGAATCTATGTGCTATTGATTCTTATTCTTCATTTCTTAAGTGATATCTAGAATAAAGTACATTCCAATTGGTACCAGATATGCCTTCCTGGCAACTCTTATCTTCTCCGGCGAAGTTAGTTACTATTCTAGCAAATTATGTTTTTGATGATTTTTCTCCTAATCTCTAGTATTTTGGTTTCTTTCAACAAAGAGGATATCATAATGTAGTGAAAGTGGATCCTCTGGTTGAGAGTATAGCACAATTTCTGGAAGAACTAGATCCATGGTAACTAAGTCTTGTTGACTTCTTCCAATTTCTTTACACTACAACATAATGTTAACTTAGGGTCGACATTTTCGACCCTAAGACACAAAGGGTGTCGTCCCTTAGTGTCTTGGGACGACAATGTCGACCCAAGAACATCGTCCCAACCATCTCGTCTCTAAATTCTATGGGACGACTTTTTTCTTTGTGCTTTGGGACGACAGTGGGACCCACGCTACTTTATGAGAAAAGTTTGACTTAGCTTAGGGACGACATATTCATTTATACTATGGGACGACATTGTCGTCCCAAGATGATTATAATAATTTTAATTTATAAATTTATAAATTATTTATATATTAATTATATAAAAAGAAAATACACGTGGGTATTCCACTCAACCTTGGGACGACATATTACTTATTCTTAGGGTCGACATTGTCGTCCCTAAGACTCAACCTTAGGGACGACATATTACTTTATACTTAGGGTCGACATTGTCGTCCCTAAGGTATATAAAGTAAATATATAAACCTGGGAATGGGCATGCTTTGGGACGACACACTTTAACTTTGGGACGACATTTGTGTATACTTTGGGACGACAATGTCGTCCCTAAGGTGTACCTGGGCAAAAAAAAAATGCAGGTTTCCAGGTTTTCCAGATTTTTTCCGGAATTATTTCCGGAAAAAATCTACATTTTAAAATCCAGAATTCGGCAAATCCACAATACTATAAAATAACAAATCACTAAACATTACATTACCGCAAATCCACGATACGATATATTACCATAATACGATAACAAGTCTTAAAGTTATTACAAATCTCAAAATACATGTCCAAGTTTCACAAATAGTCATCATCACAAACTTAACATGTCTAAAATTTATTACACAAACTAAGATCATTCCTCATTACCATCCGTACCTTCCTCCTCCTCCTCATTCTCCTCCGAATAGTCACCATCATTCGTACCTTCGTTGCCCTCCTCCTCTTCCTCCTCCTCCCCTGATGCGCCCTCGTCATTGTTTGCAAGACTATTATCTCGAGCCAATTCGTCCAAGGTCCGCGAATCGGTCATATGAGGATTCATAACAAGGTTGTAGAAGGAACGTTGGGCTGGATCATTAGAGCTAGAGGCGATACCCTGGGTGGAGTTGTAAACGGGATGGTAACAGTTGTTGAAGGTGTTATTGTTGACGGGAGGTATAGGAAATGGCTCGTTGTAGGAAGGTTGAGGAAATGAGCCGGGGTAGGGAGGTTGAGGAAATGGGCCGGGGTAAGGAGGTTGGAGAGGTCGGAGAGGTTGATTAGTGGGAAAGGGAGGCTGGAGTAAGTGAGCCCACTCAGGGGCGTGGGGCATACTAGGACCGGGTGGAGGTGGTGGTACAAGATTAAAATCATGAGGGCTAAATGGGCGAGCATAGTTTGGTGAGTTGTAATGGCCAAAAAACGTACCTAGGGTTCCATAGAGCGTCTGAGTATTTTGGTACGCTGCAGTAGACCATTGGCTCGACGCGTCAGCCTTTAAAGAAGCCAAATACGCTCGTTGTTGAGCCTCCTCAACTTGCTTTCTTAGCAACTCATTTTCTTGCTCTTTTTGTCTCAGTATCTGAGTCATTTCATCCCGAGTCAGAACATCTGCAAATACCTTATTTGGGTGCTTGCGCGAAGTTGAGCCACTGCCCGGTAGCTTCCTGCCCATGCCCGACATGTTCTGTCGATTCTCACTAGGAACGACTTGATCCAAGATTTGTTGATCGGTCATGAACGGGATGACTCCGCCTCTAACCTGATCTTGCATGGCCTTCATTTGCAACTGAGAAAGAAAAATAGAAAAAGAAAGAAAAAAGGTTAAAAAGAAATAAAATAAGTTATTAAAGAATGTAACGAGTTAAATTACTTACGTATCTCTGCTTGTTTTCTTTGGATTTCCATCGGCCAGACTTTGGTTCTGAGTGCGTCTTCCTCCACGTCTCAATTAGGTCCTCGTAATGCCCGTGCTCGACTTTCTATACAATATCAAGTAAATTAATAACGAGCTATAAACAAACAATATAAACACCTGTAACATATCACAAAAATTATAAAGAGTCTTACATATTCGTTCCTCCCTTGGGCAAATGATTTTTTTCCTTGATGGGTTGGTATGGTGTTCTTCGCGCGGTTAGCAGCATTCACCGCGCTTCTCGCCACCTGATCCGGATGGGAAAACCAGTCAACCAGCTCGTTCCACTCCTCTTGGGTTCTGCCTTCCCACACACTCGGCGGCGGCAGATGATTCTTTGCCACCTCTGCTGAAGGATATCTTGTGAAATGGTTAGCCTTGATCCTGTTCTTGGCTTTGCGCCAAAGCACCCTCAGTTTAAGTTCCAACCCAAGCTTTACCCGATCCCCCACCGTGTATACATTATCGCCAACAACCACTTTCTCCTGATTGGCATACCAATGCGCAAGGTTGAAATAGCTCTACATATAAACAAATGCATTTAAATAAACAAATAATTTAAACATAACACACATATCTAAACGTCGATAACAATAAGAATAGAAGTAAAATAAACAATTAATACCTCTAGCGTAGGAAAAATATGCGCTTTAAGCGCCTTTGGAATTTCGTCCCACTCGCAATTAAAGGGAAGTGGCCTAATTGTTTCCCCCATAAGAGTATTCAACATGCTCGAATAATCTCCTATGGGATGGTATGTACCAAGATCGGTGACATCAAAGCCAATCGGTAAAGGTTGTTTTTTGTTTTTTCTATAAGCCTTCCTTAAGGCCTCACTTCCGGTCTCAATACGCGGCATCGAACCTACAAAGATATGTTATTCGGTCATGAAAATTCAAGTAAAAGAAATTAAAAAGAATCTAAATTAAAAAAAAAATCACAATTTCTTACTTTGGCATTGAGTCGGTACGGGCCGGTTGGGCCGGTTGGGTGGATCACCACCAGCATCCCCACCGTGGTAGCTAGGACCTACACACGCCATCTGTAAAATAACAAGCACAAGAACACACAATTTCGTGGACCAATTAATGCTAATACACAAATTCATATAAATACACATTTTATACTTATAAAAACAATTCCACTAAAATAAAAATTAGACATTTAAACATCAATGTCCTTTGCAGGTGATTTAGGGCCAGGAATTAACATCGTCAACATTAAAGAAGATTCTTTCATACACATCCACGGTGGTGTGTTGTATGTTGTCAATATGACCGGCCCAACTTACTCTACATTATTTAAGGGTTCACTTCATCAGTCATCAGGACACTACAACATCATCACATCAATTACAATGTGCCATGCCGACATCATCTTCATTGTCTTCATTAGCATTAGCATTGTCATCATTAACTCGGATGGCGCACTTCTGTCGCTGATCATTTGTACTTAAATTCGTATGCCCACAATAGTCAAACCAACAGAACGTTAACATGTGATAAACTGCTACCATGTATAATAATCATCTGGATCGGACTCTGCCCACATCTCAGCTGATAAAACATGTTCGAGCTACCTCCAACCACGTGGTTGTCTACAAGGTCTTGAAAGGTAGAATACTTGTGTTACTTGTGTCGCAAGAATGTATTGGATATTTTTGTGAAATTCTGTCAGTCAAAATATGATGTATGCCACGGTCATGTAAGTCGTCTTGTTCGTGTCGTATGTTCTGGAGGGTTAATGGTGTCAAACCATTTTACATCGAAACAAGACAACCTGCGTGCCGATATAAAGTGAGCTCCGAATTTCTTCGATTGACCATAATACAATCTCTCCATCAAGCCCGAGTGTTGAAACTCCCTGTCATTGAGTGGTATAAGTAATATCGCGTTCAGTACCACAAACTTTCACACCGTTAACAAAGCAAGCGGGGTATGTACATGCACTAATAGATCCACAAGCCAAAGAAATAAGTCTTCACTACAGTCGCCTGCACTCTTTTTTCACGAATCTAACGAAAGAGATACAAACAGATTTAGATGTGCAAAGTACTCCAAGGGTAATTATATCTAATGTATTTACCTTGTGAGTAAACCACGCGGGAAAACCCGTTCCAACGTATCAGGCGATTCCCGCTGCAAAAGTTCAGATATTAAGGATAAGTCATCGAGAAAGAAGATTTTCAAAATAAAAAAAAGGAAGAAAACATATTCTCTGAAAGCCAAGATGACTGCGTCGATTTCAGGACTGTTGTTTAGTACAAAACATAAAACTGCCTGCCTAAGATCTGCAGTGAGCGAGTTGCTTTCATTTACCCGCCAGTTTGCATACAGACCGGAACACCTGGAATGATCTGTCTTCTTCAGAGCAAACGTCGCATTTCGCCAAGACGATTAATCCTCGTCTCAACGTCATCCTTAAAGGATAACGCGAACAAAAGTAATTGCTTCCTTCTAAACATAACCCTTCGCATAAGAACCGTCACGTTGCTTTAATTCGACATAATTCTTTAGCTTCTTATGTATCTTTCAAATGGAAAAATCCACCTGTAGGCGAAAGGGCCACCTAGAATGCCTCATCAGGTTAAATGTATTAGCCCACAGGAAGCATTATGTCAAAAAAAAGCAGGAGGAAAGATTTCTCTAACTCAATCATGATACTGATCGATTGTGTGTTTTAGCTTTTTTCCCATGTCGTTGGCAATCAAAGTTCGAGCACAAAGCTGCTTAAAGAACAAGCAAAGCTCGATTATAGGAGCTGCAATACTTTTGGGCAAGTATTGTTGTACTCCATAAGGAAGTAACCGATGCATCATTATATGACAGTCATGAGATTTCATGCCCGTTATATTGTTATCATTAGGCGTCCTTATGCTTAAAGTTGATCCAAACCCATCAGGTAGCCTAACTCCTTTGATGAATTTACAAAAACGTTTTCTGTTTTCTGTTGTGAAAGAGTACTTTGGATGAGGCTTCTCGAACTTCCCGTTTGGTTTTTTAGCTAACCACAACTCCTTTCTAACATTCAATTTTTCCAAGTCTTGCCTTGCTTTTGGCGTGTCTTTGGTTTTGTCGTTCTGTAACAAGGTATTCAGTAAAGCCTCAAGTGCGTCGTTTCGATGTGCATGACATCGAGTTGTGTTTAAGTAGAAGAAAGAGGCCAATACTCAAGATCCCAAAGATAGAACGCTACTCCAATTCAATCCAATTTCTCGAATAGGTTTTAGGGTTCTTTTAGTAATACTGGATGATTCCACCGGGCGACGTTTTATGTCTTATTAATTTGTAACTGGATATCCAAATCGGAAACTTTCCTAGGTTTAGTTTCGGTTCTTTTTAAACCATGAATTCTTTTTTTTATTCCTTATGTGGAGTATTTGTCTTTAAAAATCTTCTATGTCCAACATACGAAGCGATCTTTGTTCTTGACAGCCCCCCAAATCCCCCGCGAGAATTTGGGGAAAGGGTTTCCTCGTTACAGGTTGGGCATGCGTAAGTAGCCTTGCCCACTCCACCCAGATCAAACTACTTCGAGCTGGGAAAAAACCCCATTGATGGTCCATAAGAGAGCCGCTTTCATTCGAAATAAGTACCCTACAGCCTCTTTCGACCAGACTCCTTACCATAATTCTTGGGAGTTTCTTAATCAAAGGCTGCAAGTAAACATCAATGTCCTTTGCAGGTATTTAGAGGCCCAGGAATTAACATCGTCAACATTAAAGAAGATTCTTTCATACACATCCACGGTGGTGTGTTGTATGTTGTCAATATGACCGGCCACATGCTGTAATTTTGACTCATCATGCCAAAAGGATTAAAACCATCAGCAGCCAACCCTAATCGAACGTTTCTAGGGTCACAAGAGAACTCGGGTTTTATCATGTCAAAATATTTCCATGCTTTACCGTCACACGGGTGATTCATCTTACCTTTTTCCTTAGACGCCAGAGCATGCCAAGTCATCCACTTGCTATGTGTTTGTGTTGAACATACAGTTGTAGTCTAGGTTTTAACGGAAATACGCACGATCTTGTTTGCAACAAACTTCCCCTTTGTTCTTCTTTTGGGTCTTTATAATATACTCGCTTTGCAGACTGGAACAATCAGGTCCTCCTCTAGGTAGTCCTCTGATCCCCAAAATAAAAAACAATCGTTTATACAAGCATGGATCGATTCGTATCCTAACCCGATCTTTTGTATGTCTTCTTGATTTCATAGTATGACGATGGGAAATTGTATCCTTTACTAGGGGGACATGCTTTTTGGAGAAGAGCTAAAATCTTGTTAAACCCGGCATCTGTTATTTTATGAAAAGCCTTGACGTGTGAAATCTCTGTTGTAAATTCCAATGTAGTCATATCACAACTCGGGTACAACTTTTGTGTGGACCTAGAAAGTAATTCTTCAAACTCGTTATTAGGACCCGTTGTTTGGGCTGGTTGAGGACCGGTTGTTTGAGTTGGTGGAGTTGGGACATTATTTGCAGAAATATCTTCGAAGAACGCATCCATGTCAATGTGTTCAGGTGAATGTGGTACTGGTGGAGGTAGCGGGAGAGGTTCACCGTGATATTTCCAAGTGGTGTAATGTTTGTCAAACCCGTGATTAGATAAGTGTGCCTCAAGAATGTCGAGGGTAACAGGCTTATCATCACGGTTACAACAGCGACTACATGGGCAACGGATCTTTTGTGTGATGGGGTGCAACAATGGCTCACAACGCTTGATGAATGCAAAAAGACCATCTAAAAATGCATCGGAATTACGATTGGGTATACTGGTCCAACTCTTATCAATTGTCATAACTGCGTTGTAAATAAACATATTCAAATAAATGATTTTTATTTTTTTACACCAACAAGTTTATTAACAAATATGAACTGTTTTTTTACCTAGTGCAACTATGGAAGGCAATCATAACCCACTCTTTGAATGTTTCGTCTCATATATGAATGCGTATAACCGATTTACTATTTGAGAAAATTTCGGCAGCATTTCCCCTCAACTCCCCAAATATGTGTTTAAAGACATATTCGTAGGAGTAAAGGAGAAACACTGTCGAAATCATCTCAAATAGTAAACCAGTTATACGTATTCATATCCTAAATGAGACAAAACATTCAAAAAGCAGTCCCAAACAGGGGACTTTCCGAAATTAATTTCTAATAAATTAATTTCGGACGGGTTTTCTATAGGTTGATTAACTTCGGACCGGGATTTTCCGAAATTAATCGCTAAAATCCTAAAAAATTCCTAAACACATATAAATCACCAAATAAACAATATATAACCATATAAGGGGGTGTTTGTTTCGGGCTTATACGTGGGCTTATGAGCTTATATGATTTCGGCTTATATATCATAAGCACCAATTTTCCGAAATAAAATAAGCCAGAAAAATGGGCTTATGAAAATATAAGCCGAAATCAAATATGCTCATAAGCTCACATTTAAGCCCACTGCCCACATATAAGCTGAATCATACCTTGACTCGGGTCAGCTCGTTCTCGGCTCGTTGATTGCGGTTGACTTCGGCTGTGACTTGGTCGCGGCTGTGACTTGGTCTAACAATAACAATAACAAACTTCATAACATAATCAAAAAAAATATGAAACCTTATTAACCAAAAAAAAAACAAACCTTTATATATCAAAATCAATCAATGGGCTTAAGAATTATCATTTAGAGGATTGAAGAAATAAGAATTAAATTTATAGAGGAGGAGGAGGAAGGCTGCGGTGGTTGGTGGCTGCGGTGGTGGGTGGCTGCGGTCGTGGTTCGTGCTCGTGTGCGATGTGTGGTGGGTGACGGTGAATGTGGTGGATGCGGTTATGTGGTGGTGAGTGGTTAAAATCGAGCAAATTAACAGCCAAAATGGAGCAAAAATCGTCTTGGTGTGTGTTTTTTTTTTTTTTTGTTAAGACTGAGAAGAAGAAGATGTATAGGGTCACGTTTTGGGTCGACATTCCCGTTCATGTTTTGGGTCGACATTGTCGACCCTAACATGTTTATTATATAATCTTTTATAACATGTTTTGGGACGACATGCCTATCATGTTTTGGGTCGACATTGTCGACCCAAATCGTTGAAAATAAAAAATTTTATTATGGCGGGGCGTTTAAACTTTTGGTGAAAATTTTTGGTGCAAAAAATTTGGTGCAAAAAATTTGGTGAAAATATAAGATTTTTAACCTTTTGGTGAAAAAATTTTTGGTGCAAAAATTTGGTAGCAAAAAATTTGGAGAAATATAAGTGATTTTTATAAAATTAAATAATAATTTTTTATAAAAAAAATATAACCTTTATACAAAATATAAATTGGTTCGTTTCGCAGGATTGGTCTGGTTCCACGTATTGTATATACATTATTATTTATAAAATGCTATTTTATAAAATATTAATAACTTTTTTATACAAAATCTAACTTTTATAAAACTATAACTTGGTTGTTTCGGCCGATTGGTACGGTTCTCGTTTCGTATATAATTATTATATAAAATGTCTTTTATTAAAATTTATTAATACCTTTTTCTAAAAAATATAACCTTCTTATAAAAAAAAATATACATTGGTTCGTTTACTGCCGGATTGGTCCGGTCTCGTTTCGTATATAAATTCATTATTAAAAATGATATTTCTATAAAATATATAATTACTTTTTATAAAAAAAATATAACTATAATAAAAAAATATAAATAGGTTCGTTTCGGCACAGATTGGTCGTTTCGTTTGATATAATTATTATATAAAAATGGTCATTTGATAAAATATATAATAACTTTTTTATAAAAAAATATTAACTTTTATACAAAATATATAATTGGTTCGTTTCTGGCGGATTGGTCGGTTCGCTTCGTTTGTATATAATTATTATATAAAATGTATTTTATAACTATATAGTAATTTTTTATAAAAAAAATATACCTTTTTATAAAAATTATAAATTGGTTTGTTTCCGGCCGATTGGTCGGTTCTCTGTTTCGATATCTTTATTATATAAAATTGATCTTTTAAAATATATAATAATTTTTTATAATAAAAAAAAAAATATAACCTTTTATAAAAAACTATAAGAATTTGGTTCGTTACGGCACGATTGGTCGGGTCCTCGTTTGGATATATTTTTATATAAAATGATATTTTATAAAATATAAATAACTTTTTTATACAAAAAATATACCTTTTATAAAAAATTAAATTGGTTCGGTTTCGGCCGATTGGTCCGGTTCCACGTTTATGTATCTAAATTCTTATATAAAATGATATTTTATAAAATATCTAATACTTTTTTATAAAAAAAATATCACTGTTATAAACAATATAACTAGGTTCGTTTTCGGCCCGATTGGTCCGGGGTTCCTCGTTCGTATATAATTATTATCTAAAAATGAGATTTTATACATATATAATACTTTTTTATAAAAAAATATAACTTTTATAAAAATATAAATTGGTTCGTTCGGTTCGATTGGTCGGTTTCCTCGTTTCGTATATATTATTATATAAATGATATTGATATTCGACATATATCAATAAACTTTTTTATAAAAAAATATAACCTTTATTAAACTAGGTAACGAGTCGATATGTTAGGTTTACGTTATACGTTCACCGGGTACGTTGTCGATCTGTTATGGTGATAGTTATACGTTCAACGGACGAGTCGATCTGATTATGGTTATACGTTATACGTTTCAACGGACGAGTGATAGTTTGGATATCGTTAGAGTTCAACGGACGCGTTGATATTTTATGGTCTTCGTAGACGTTCCACGGGACGAGTCGAAATTTCTAAGGTTTTATAGATAGCGTTTCAACGGACGAGTTGATATGTTATGTTATTTAAGTTAGACGTTTCAGGGCGAGTCGATCTGTTATGGTTTACGTTATACGTTCAACGGACGAGGTCGATATGTTATGGTTATACGTTTAGAGTTCACACGGGAACGAGTTGATATGTAATGGTTGTTACGTAGAGTTCAAGGACGAGTCGATATGATATGGTTATAGTTATCCGTTCAAACGGACGAGTCGATATGTTACGGTTATCGTACATAGGTTCAACGGGTACGAGTCGATTGTTACGGTTATAGTTTATTGTTTCCCCGGCCGCGAGGTATTTAAAGGTTATGATCGCGATTCAAGGAGATGTTCGATATATGTTACGGTAAATACGTTATCGATCAAGGGAGAGTCGCTCAGCATATGGTTATAATCCTCATTTCTTTTAATGTAAGGAACCGGAGCTTCTGCACTGTTATGGTTATACGATCGACGTTAAGGCCGGGACGATTCTGACTATGGTACTACGATGACGTTCACTGCCGCGCTCGATATTTTATGGAAATGTTCGGCCGTACAGCCGGCCGTCGAATATATGAAAAGGATCCCGTTAAGTTATTACTGCTATACTAACATTACATGGTTATGGAGGGAGTGTGTGTGTGTGTGTGTGTTGTTGAAGTTATCTAGATAGAATAGTAGTCTGATGGAGGTTAAAAAGATGAGAGTGATATATCGCTGCTAGTACTCGCTCGCTCTCACGCCTCACGATCGTGATATGATTTTGTTTTGTATTGTTGTGTTGTTGTTGTTCTATGATAGGTTGCGGGATCTAGTTTATTAGTATCACGGACTTGATTCGGCAAATGAGTCTTTTAAGTGAGACTCCGCGGCCTCTCTCACGCCTCTACTCTCGCTCACGAAACCTAGCGGAAGGAATAGACGTGTGTGTGTGCGTTCTTAACTCACTCTTGTATGCTGTTCTAGCAGTATCGTGAGTGTGTGAGAGTTGTGTCGAGTTTGCTCCACGGGCTGTCTGACTATGATCGATATGTTACGGTTATACGTAAAGAATTAGGGGTGTTCGCGCGATGTTCGGTTTCTGTTGTGTATGCGCGCGCGCAGCGCTGCGTTCACGGGAACGAGTCGATCTATGTTAGGATATACGTTTTATTACGTTCAACGCGAGTGATACGTTGATGGTTATACGTTAGACGTTTAACTGGACGAGTCGATATGTAATGGTTCTCGTAGACGTTAACGGTACGAGTCGATATGTAATGGTTATAGTTCGCGTTACCACGGACGGACGTCGATATATGTTTGGTTACTACGTTAAGAGTTCAAAACGGACGGTCGAGTATTGTTAAGGTTATACGTTTTAGTGGTCAAAGGCCGAGTCGCTATGTTAAGGATCTACGATAGACGTAAACGGAGAGTGATTTATGTTAGGTTATCTGTTAGGACGTTTACGGACGAGCTTCGGTTTGTTTATGGTTGATACGTTAACGTTCAAACGGAGAGTCGATTGTTTCGGTTATTAGTTATACGTTCAAGGGACGAGTCTCGATATGTTACGGTTATCGTTATACGTTCAAACGGACGAGTCGATAATTTTACGGTTCTAGTTATACGTTCACGGACGAGTACGATATGTTACGGTTATACGTTTATAAGTTCAAGGGATACACGAGTCGATAGGTTATGGTTATACGTTAGACGTTCAACGGCCGAGTCGATTATGTTATGGTTATAGTTAGACGGTCAACGGACGAGTTGATATGTTATGGTTTACGTTAGAGTTATCGGCGGATCGAACTTGATTATCAACCTTTCTAATATCATGTTAAGTTTCGTTAGCCGTTCAGAACGGGGAGATGTCAGATATGTTATGTTTAAGTTAGAGTTAAATAGGTACGAGGTTGATATGTTATGGATAATACGTTAGATATAAACACGGACAGTCGATATGTATGGATATAGTCTAGACGTCAACGGACGAGTCTCGATATCACTGCCAAAACAGTCCCCAATAAATCACCACAAAACTCCTCAATACTCCCGGCCAAGCATTTTTTTACATCAAAAACAGAGAGTATTCTTATCCTCCCAAGACACACTCACAACAGATTATTCGTATCCTCACAACCACCCCACATTCACAACCATCACCTCGATCAAATGTCACAGATGGAGCGGCTTAATCAAACTTGGTTTGGCAGTGTAAAAAAAACGGAAAGTTGGTGTTTGCTGCCAATCATGCAGAGATCAAGCTATGGTCACGATATACGCATGTCCTAAATAAAGGTGACCTATCAAGCATAACTCATTATGTAATATAAAATAGTTAGCTTGTCAAATGACTTTTTTTGATTTCCTTACTTACGGTCTAACAGCCAGGAACTAGAGAGAGGTGTGGCTACTAGATGTGGTTGGTGCTCTCCTGGACGTCAACAATCAAGTTATTCTCGGGGAACTTCTTCAGCGTCCAAGTCTTTTCCAGAACTTCTTACGACCAAGTCATTCTCCACGATATGCACAGAATCTCGGAAAATGGAGAGTGCTCAAATTGTAAGGTCTTGGCTAGAAAGGATAAAGAAAGCTAGAGGCAGGAATAAGTGTCTAGCGGATGACAACGTAGAGATGGAAGGGCATCCGAGAGTGAACAAACTAGAAGTCCGCAGGAATACTTCACGAGATTACCAGGGCTGAGATACCTTAATATGGAGTCTTTTTCAGTAGATAAATCATTTTAGCCTTTGGAATGTAGAAAACTTACATATGCTTTAATTTTTGAAAGATGAAAACTTAGTATGCTTTAGTGTTTGAGTGTTTATCCGATTTATATGTAATTTGTATTACTAATATAATAGAACGTTAATCGTAGTTAGGAATCATTCCGTGTATTTTGCATATTATGTGGTTTTAAAACTAATTTAGTTTCAGTTAATTTAGAAGTAAATTTATCAAATTCGCAAAACTAATAACTGTTAAAATAAACTAAATAAAAGAGTAATGTGCAAAAAAAACATCCTCTGTGTTATTTTGTTTAGGAATTTACATCCCTGTGATAATTAATATTTGCACAACAAACATTGATTTTTTTTACAACTCTTAAAAAAAACTCATTCGCATTTCGCAAATTAATTCTGTACGAAAATTTCCCGAACCATTTAATTTTATGATAACCAGTCTTATTTTGACGAACAGTTTTACAAACCAATCTTAATTTTCGAAAAAAATTTAAAATTTTTTTTATTTTACGAACATCTGTTTTTTACGAACCAATTTAATTTTTACAAGAAATTTTGTTACTTTAGGCGTTGACATTGTCGACCTTATAGGTCGACCCCAAGTTATTTACTTGTATTTATAAATTGTTTAATTATTTATAAATAAATTTAAATACACTTTAAATGCCAAAAAAATATAAATTATAACTTTATTGGTTAGGCGTCGACAATGTCGACCTATAGTATAAGAAACTGTCGACCTAAGTTTCCCCCCAAATAATATCTAATTTTCCACAATCCGCCTAATTTTATATTATATAATTTAGAAATATTTTAAATATATAAAGTTATTTTTAAATCCCCAAAGTGTCGACCCTAAGGTATTTTATATATTTAAGTTATTTGTTAAATGCAAAGGAGTCGACAATGACGCCCTATAATGTGTCTAATGTAGTTCTTCAAATTTAAGTTATTTTATTAATTTGATTATGGGTCGACCAATGTGGACCTACAATGTCGCCCTAAGGCGCTCTTTTTTGATTGCATTTTTGTTGAAAAAGCGCGGTCCAACGTAGTGAGTTTAGGGTCGACTATGTCGACCCTAATATTTGGCCGTCCCTAAACAACCCTTTTGTTGTAGTGCTTCTAGTCGTTTTATTTTGGCTTAGGCTGATCAAATATGCGTCTCTACAAATAAATCACAAAACCAAAGTAAAGAACTTACGCAGTGCTGAGTACATTTGTATGTAGCTTATATTCCTTGGCAAACACGAAGGACGAAATGGCTTGGGGTAGTGCAGCCTTTCAACCAAAAAACGATGGACATAAATATATAATTATGAGAATTTTAGAACATTTTGAGTAGTATCATTTTTGTATTAAAATGATGAAATACTATTATTCAAGTTAAAGATTACCTGAATGATGGAAATACAAAGGACATCACTTTGCAACCAAATACGAGAAGCTCAACGCCCATAGTGCTGGTGCGGCCACCACAACCTCAGATAGTAACATCTACTGAGTTTATGGGCACCCATCTCATTAATCTTCTGTTGCTATGCCCTCGGACATCGTCTGCATTCAGTGTACGTTTAAGAACCTTTGTTGTGCGACTATTTCATACCTACTACATGTTAATGTGGTCTAGAGAAACGAAGGGAAAGTTCAAACTTCACTAGTAATAAAAGTTAAAAAAATCATCACAAAACAGTCTACACAAATAGCCATCTGATGGTCATGTAAATGATTTCACCAAAGCAATTGCAAATTCTCACCCATGCAAAACATGGCAATGCCTGCACCAGCTTTAGACAGAATTTGTACTGATCCTTCCACAATTTTCGGCATTTTTACATGCCACCTGAAGTATATTTATACGCCAACTATTCAGAATGTTCAGCATACATGAATGAAGTTTGTTTGATGTTACAGAATTATAAATCTAGGTATATATATGCATAACAAAAATGAGCTAAATGGACTTACTCATTCGATACAAGTGCCCATGCTAACCCAAATATGCATGCATAAGAGTTAGGGTTCTTAGCAATCTTTAATCCAACCATCTTCAATAAAATCAACAAAGATGGTTTTTTGGTTGTTCCATCCTCATTTGTATTACCTTCTAGATCTGTTGCTGATTCGTTTGGTGTTTCTGACAAATCCATCGAGTTTTTTACACTACGAAACTCATACATCATTAAGAGAATTATTTTCCAAATTGTAAATTGCAAAATCGAGGACTGGATAACAATGCTTTCGCCAAAAGATCCATACATTGCTCCAAGAATTGGCACCCCTACCACAAGTGTGTTATTCAAGCTAGAAAGTGAGAAGCTTGTGATAGACCATGGATAATTTCCTTTAGTAGTAAACTTAGTCCATAGGAATATTGATATGAGGATGATGAGTTTACAGACGACATCTGCCACTAGGAAACGATAGTTCATTTTATATGGATTGACACGGGTGGTGAAATCAAATGTGTAAAGAGGCATAGTGAAGTAGCAATTAAGCTGGTTTATTGCATCACAGTTGGCTGGCTTAAACATATGCCACCACTTCACTGAGCCGTATCCTAAGATTAGTGCTACATAGAGTGGGAACATAGACTCGATTACCTTGTAAATGTCATCCCAGCTTATCATTTTTGCTGTGTGCGCGTGTTTATTAGTGGAATCCCTTTATTGTAATGATACGAAATGAAACAATAATTTTAGACCAGGATCAGTCTCACAAACACAAGGATATGTTACCTGTCACTTCCACAAATAATATTGGTTTCCTAATTATACCTCGTTTTCAAATGATTTGAATTTGTATCGTTCTTGTGGTTTTTCCTTATTCGCTCCTAACATCTTCTTGTTCAGGCGATCATTCTAAGCCTAAAAAAAGGGAAGAAAGAGTATTTGGTCACAAATAGCTGCAATGCAGCTCCACTCTTGTAGGATTTGCATATTTTTATTACCACAAGACTAATGCTACGTTTAGGGACACTAATACTTGCTATATTACTCATTCAATAGTAGTAAATAACTAAATACTATATTTCTCATTGTTTAAATAAGTGTAGCATTATTTTCATTTTGACACAGGAACCATTTTTCGTTTAAGCGTGCAATGTTCAATTTTCACTTAGCTAAATGTAGTCGGTGTCGAGCTTGAGATGCTCAAGTGAATACATAAATTAAACGTTAAAGACAACTTAAACGATTGGTTTTCAGACGCATAGCTCAGATGAAGTTGGTTTCGAAAGAGAAGATTTGCAATAAAATGGCCATTGACTTTAAAACGGGCAAAAACTCTTTTGAGAGAGTCAGTGGGTAAGCTCTAAACCACGCCTTTTTTATATAAAAGAATGAGTCACTATATCACTGTTGCAATTTAAGCTAATTGTTACACTAAACTTTTTGAACATTATGCATTCAACATGACATGCTCTATAAATTAACATTGCCGGTTATCAATACACTTCAAAAAAAATACTCACGTGTCAAGTTAAAATAAGTGTCCATTTCCTAATTTAAACCATTTAAAATAATTTTTAAAAGTTAATATAATATTTATTGGTTCAATTGATTTACAATGTGATTGATGGTTTCACTTTTTTTAAACACTATGCAAATCACTGTAGAACTCGATTGAACAAGGATCTTTCAATTAAAGTTAAAGGAACCTGATAAAACAGCATATAATAAATGTACAACTGTTTATTGCACAGTTTGAAGTGCGCACATAAAAAATAAGAGTGTGCAAATCACCTACGTTAATGTTGTTTTCATAGCGACTAAAAAGATCGCCTTCCATCTAGATGGAATCTCGATTCATGTTGCATTGACTTGGAGTCCACTAGATGCCTGACTTGCAATAATGCCATGGAAACAGCCCAACATTTGTTCGTGGAATGCTCGATCGCTTTTTTGGTGTGGTCATTGGTTGCATCTTGGTGGGGCTTCGCGCGCATATCTTGGTTCTGGGAGACTTGATCAATTGAAGTGGATCTGTCAATCTCCCTAAAGATATCAATGCTTGTTTTGATGCGGTTTTTAAACATCTCTATGGACCATATAGGAACAAACTTATTTAGACCTTAAGCCTACTTAAGAGCGGACTCAGGTTTCTAAATCATCAGATGCACAATGAGTATAAATAAAATAAAAACTAACAAAAAAGGTAAGATTTTATTAAAAATAGCTAACAAATTAAGAATAAATGTATGTCTTTTGAAGTATTAGTGGACCAACTAAACAAAATATGTGACACAAAATTTAGAAACCAGGTTCATTTAAAAATAAATAAATAATAATTTAGTGAAAATTTACATTAGACAACAAACATATATCGGATAACTGTGAAATCCGAGAGCCCTAAGTAGCCTAAGGAAATGATACCTTAAGTGATGAGATTAAAATCCTTTCATAGTTGTTGATTCAAAACATGAACATTGTATGTTGTAAATCGTATCTCTTTTCTTATAGTAGTTCCTTACTAGTTACTACGAGAGTGAGTTTTACTGTTGTAAAAAAATAAAAAATTTACACCCAAACACATGAGGTGTCATTTGGTTCATAAATTTTAAATTCCGGAATTTTAAATTGGAATGAGATCACCTAATGTTCAAGCCTCTCAAGTTCTCTCATGTTATCATGTTATGAGAGGGAAAGAAATGAATTGTTTTTATATTTTAATTCAAAGTGTCCCCACTATTATGTTTATTAACATTACCAAAACATGAGAGACTAACATTAGAGGATTCTTATCCTTTTAAATTCCAGAAAATTTAAATTCTTGAGAATTTAAAATTCCGGAATTTAAATGCATACGCATGTTTGGTTGACATAAATTTATAATTTTTTGAAATCTGTCATTATGTTTATTATTGCAATTTTTTAGGGAAATACGGATAGGGGTGTCAAAAAACCCGACCCGACCCCGATTAAGCCTATTCGGGTCGGGTTACGCGGGTAAAAAAATTTATTTGGGTCAACCTTAGTAACCCGAATACTAAACAGGGACAGGTATCGGGTTGAAATTTTTGGTAACTCGGTTTCGGGTCGACCCGATTAACCCAAATAAATATCTTTTTAAAATAAATTTATAAATTTTTTATATACACGATGATAAAAAAATCAATTTTATTACGTTTTACTTATATTCGGGTTGACCTGAACCCGAACGGACCCGACCAGAGTTGGCCCGACCTGAATTGACACGAACCCTACTAACCCGAATTCAAATAGGGTCTGTTTCGGGTATGAAATTTTTAACCTTCACTCGACTTAGACCCGACCCAAACGTGACCAACCCGACCCGACTAAAATGATGGATATCATTTGATTAAAAAAAACAACAAACCAAGAAAAAATAGAACAAAAACAACTAAGAAAAAAAGTTTATATTTTTTTTCCAAGTAAATAAAAATTCTTCACTTTCTGAAGCAATTTTAATTCCCCCCTTTTGGCAATTCATGGAATTTAAAATTCACCCATTTATGTTACTAAACACAATATTTGAGGGAAATTAAAATGCAAATGCCATGAATTTCCCGGATATACTCCAACCATGTTACCAAACACAATATTTGAGAGAAATTAAAATGCAAATGATACTCCAACAAAACGGCACCTGAGGGTAACGAGGTAATTTAAGCCTTTAATCAGTGAGTCAGGATTTCACACTGGAACCACTTTGATTTCAGGTCTTCTCCAACTGGATTCAAAATCGTAAAACCCAATTTAAAAAAAAAAAAAAGTATAATAAAATCAAAAATCCGATCAAAGAAAACATAATATTGTTGATCCTATAATCCGGTGAATGGAAGCAATCAGGAAACAAGCGACCAAGCTTCGGGAACAAGTTGCCAGACAACAACAGGTTCAAATGTTTATGATCTGTTTTAATTTCTTACATTATTTAGTTATTGTCATACATTTTTAATTATACAACCTAAGCTATATATAGATCCAATCATCCCATACTTTAGCATTCAAGACATGTTTTATGTTTGGTCATTTGTTATTAAATACTAGAGACAATATTAAATCCTAGAGACAATTACAAAGGAGATCTAATCAAACAAACCAATTGCAGTTTTTTTGACACCTCTAAGTTTTAACCAAGAAAACAAAACTAAACGGATATAATCGATAATGTCACGTTGCCTCATGGTTTGAGAACTAAACATATCATTATTTCGATAACGCCAAAGTAGCAAAAGAGAGCAAAAATCACATATAATCTAGCTTTTCTAAAGTTAGAGACGTGCCAGCCAGACAATCCAATCCATGTTAGAGCAGAAACACGGTAAACCTTGCAAACTGGGCAAACAATCGACAGAATTTCTAGCCCACGAGACGAGAGATTTACACGATGAGGGAGTCTATCTAAGAGTAAACGCCAAATGAAAATGTTTACCTTTCAAGGAAAAGATTTGTT
>BQNB010064911.1:6857-17562 GCA_026074375.1 Tanacetum coccineum
ACCAACTGCGCTACGCGCAAAAGTTGTCCAAGAGCTCGATGAGCTACAGGCAATCTCGACCTACATTGATTCCTGCCGAGAGAATATTGAACAATTTCTTGGTGGTTTCGTAAACCCACCCAATAATATTGATATGGATGACCTTGAGTCTAATGATGAATTGGTAGATACACCCCTTGTTTCTCCTTTTCTAGATTTGGATGATAGTCCTTAGTGAGTTAGAAGAGTATGGGAATGCGGGGAAGTTATGCCGCAAAGAGATAATTAATAGCGTTGATGGGGCTGACTTAGAATTCTCATGTATGATTGGTTTTAGGAATTTTGTTGCCTATTTTGATCCCTTATTACCAATGAACATTATCACGTGTAAGGCCTATAGCACTATAATAGTAGATGGACTCGAGAGTACCGAAATGAACTTAGTTGCCACTGTTAGGGATGTTTACGTGTTTGTTGGAAGCTTCACCTATGTAACCGACTTTGTAGTACAATAGGATATAGGAGAGTTCATTGTACGTGATATGGCAGAAGTTGTGATGGGCAAACCCTTTAGAAAAGTCACTCAACTTGAATATGATTGTGTTAAGGGGTTAGTTTCATTCACTATGATCTTTGATAACGACACATTTCAAATGCCCCGTACTATTCCGAGGTTTAAAAATTGGGGGTATGCGTCATAGAGTAAGATTCCACCCATTCTTGTACTAAACAAAAGGGATATAGTGAACGGATTTAGGCATCCTTATGAAAAGAACAAATTGATGTATAAGAATTGTTTGAACCTAGGTCCGACTACTAAGTAGATAATGATATAAAGGAATGGATCACAAATAGGCATGTGAGCATTCATGAAACAACGTAAGTAATGGGACTCCGAGTTTAGCTAAAAGACTCTCTAATAAACCAAAGCGCTTATTGGGAGGTAACCCAATCTTTTAATTCTTGCAAATTAGGTGTGTCGTGTGTTTTAATTCTTATTTGTTTGTTTGTTTATGTTTGAAAATAATTGTGTAATCATGCTTTGATTTGTTTTTAACATTGTCTTAATCTCAATCAAAGGTATTTTGCATAATAAGTGTAGGGGAAATATCCGGTTTATAAGGACCACATTTTCAAACATGTTAATCAAGTAATTTAGATTAATTCGTGTCTTGTGTTTTTGTTCATCGAACCATATGATTGTACTAATCAAATTTGTGGTTTATGCACTAAAAGTTTCAGGAAATAACTAATAGGATAAGTGTGAAGAAGTTTTTCCAAGAAAATAAGAAAATTTTATTTACAGTGCGTGGAGACGGTGTCAGGATTTCATCATGACGTCGTCACCAGCCCAGCTACGTAAAATTCGTATTTTCTTGAATTTTTGAAAAATAATTTTTGTATAATTTCCAGAAGTTGTATTTTTTCTAAATTTTGCAGAAAACCACAATTGCATTAGTACATTCATCCTATCTTTATTTCTTTCGTAGAGTCTAAACCCTAAAATTATAGATTGTATATTATAATCCCGTCAAATTTTACACGCGGTGTAGTTGTTTCTTGTATTTGATTTGCAGGTTATTATAATCGAACAAGATACCAGTTATGTCGATGTTCAAACCCTAGCAAAGAGCATATGCAATCATTTGCTGATTGACGTTCAACTGATCATGAGATCCCTGATTTCCTCCCAGACACTTGACTTAGTAAGTCATCAGAACTTTCCAAGTTGGAGAGAAGTATACGAGTCTTAGTAGAGATGAGTGAGCAAGATCTACGGATGTCATCTCAGGGTCTTTCTCATCTGCTAGCCCTAGTATAGCAATAGCCTTTTTCACCGAGTCATGCGAAGGTAATTGGACGAAATCCTTTGTGTAATCCAGACCGATGACGGATGTGAAGATATCACGATTAAAAGATAGGGTTTTTTCAACATTTAAGAGTGATAAAGTGATGGTATTATCTTTTACTTCAGCAGTATACCAAAATTCCCTAAGGTATTTGGTATAGATGGCTGAGGGTTGGATAGTCAATGCCTTTGATATACAATTGTGAGATAAAAATTAAAGCATGTCCTTGTACAAAGGGATCTTGGATTCTAGCAGTGCAATGTTGTTATTGAAGGCTATTTTACCATCTTTACATTTAAATTGAACATTATATGCAGGAGTGAGTGTTTTTTGTGGTTGTTGAGTGGATGATTCTGAAGCCATTTAAAAAAAATTAGGTTTGAGGTATGAACTCCGTTTTGGGAGAGATGATGAAAGTTGTGAATTTGGGGGTTTTGATTTGTGAAAGTGAAGTGTGTGTGAGAGAAATTAGTTTATATACCACTTAAAGTTAGTTAAATTTTTAAAAATATAAGTCTTTTGAATTCTGCATTTAATGCCTAGTGTTATAACTGTCACAGACGTGGGTCCCTTGACCCTTTGTGGACTAAAAAATTCCTCTTTTCGAAAAAGTGTTTGACATCTATCATTGAATATATGAATTAAATATAGAGAATGTTTTTCTTCTAACTAAATTAGTTACATTTAAGTTACCTAAAAAACATTTAATATTTAATTCAGAGGATCATTTAAAGCCTTTTTCTTATTAGAGACCTCTGATTTGATATTGAACATACCCAACTCAGCGACCAATCTAGTTAAGCTAGGTTCAGCCAGAGGTTTTGTAAAAATATCAGCTAATTGTAAATCAGTGGGTACAAAATGAAGCTTAATATCACCTTTTAAAATGTGGTCTCTGATGAAATGATACCTGATGTCAATATGTTTTGTCCTAGTGTGCAGAAATGGATTGTTAGAAATGGCAATGACACTTGTATTATCACAAAATATGGGCACCTTGTCATAGAGAACATCATAGTCAGTTAGCTGACTTTTGATCCAGATGACTTGATCACAGCATCCAGCGGTAGCAACATATTCAGCTTCAGCTGATGACATTACCACAGAGCTTTGCTTCTTTGCACTCCAGCATACTAACTTTCCACCAAGTATTTGACAACCTCCTAAAGTACTTTTTCTATCTAGGTTGCATCCAGCGTACTCTGAGTCTGAATAAGTTTTGAGATCAAAGCCTAATCCTTTAGGATACCAAAGGCCTAGATTTGGAGTTCCTTTCAGATACTTGAAAATTCTTTTTACAGCTACAAGGTGGGATTCCTTGGGGTTAGCTTGGTACCTAGCACAAAGACATATGGAAAATTAGATATCTGGTATGCTAGCTGTTAGAACATCAGTGATCTAATTATGCCTCTAAAGATAGTCTCATTGACAGACACCCCTGATTCATCAGGGCCCAAATTGTTTGGGGGGGGGGGCATGAGGCATTTCACTAAGGCACAATTAGCTAGATCATACTTTTTGAGTAAATCTTTAACATATTTTTCTTGACAAATAGAGATTCCTTTGAAATCTTGTTTGATTTAAAAATCTAAAAAATAAGTTAATTTACCTATCATACTCATTTCATACTTTTTGGTCATTAGTTTAGTAAATTGTTTACTCATTTTATCACTAGTTGACCCAAAATTGATATCATCCACATATATATAAACTATTATGACATCACTCTTAGTTTTATAAGTAAAAAGAGTGTTGTCAATGGTACATCTGACAAATCTGTGCTGAATAAGAAATTTTGAAAGAGTTTCATACCATGCTATGAGAGCTTATTTCAGCCCATAGAGAGCTTTGTCCAACTTGCATACATGATTGGGAAATTCACTACTTTCAAACCCAGGTGGTTGTTGTACATATATTTCCTCTGAGATTTTACCATTCAGAAATGCACTCTTCACATTCATTTGATACACCATGAAACCCACATAGGCTGCATATGCAAGAAAGATCTTGATGGCTTCTAGTCTTGCAACAGGTGCAAATGTTTCATCATAGTATATCCCTTCCTCTTGTTTGAACCCTAAGCAACTAATCTTGCCTTGTTCTTTATAACAACCCCATTTTCATCTATCTTGTTTCTGAAGATCCATTTGGTCCCAATAATTGTTTTACCATAGGGTACTAGAACCAAAGTCCACACCTTGTTTCTTTCAAACTGATTTAATTCTTCTTGCATTGAAATAACCCATCCTTCTTCTTTCAGAGCCTTATTTAGTCTTTTAGGTTCAATCTCAGATAGAAAACTGATATATAAGTATTCATGAGATGAAGCTGAGTCAGAGTCTCTAACTCTTATTCTAGTGGTTATACCATATAGAGGTTCACCAATGATGTTTACAAGCTCTATACGTTTTTCTCTAGACCATTTGTCTTGAGGTGCAGTAGGTTAGTTGATGTTGAAGGAATTGATGGTGAGGGTACAGCTTCACTGATTTGTTTGCTTGTAATGGATACTTGAACTTCAGTAGGTTCAAGGTTATCAATTAATTTAATTTGATCAGGTTCATTGAGAACTTGAATATCATCAGCATGTGTAGGCTCAGGCTGTTCATCAGGAGAGACAGAGTTCTGAGTACAATGCGAATCAGTTGAAGTGTGACTTTTAGGTATGTTGATGTTGTTAGAGGAAAGAGGATCATATGCTGGAAATGGTGTTTATTATTGCCTAATCCTTGAGTAACTTTCCTCCTTAGTTCTGGGAATTCATCATCAGGGAATGATCTGTTTTCATTGAAGTTGATTGCATCAACTTCTATGCTTGTTTGAGAGATTGCTTCATCATCTTCACTGAATGCAACATGATATGTTTCTACCATTTCTTATCTTATGATGTTAAAGACCCTGAATGCTTTGGCCACTAAAGAGTAGCAAATGAAGAATCCATCATCAGCCTTTTCATCAAACTTTCTCAAGTGATCTTTGTGATTGTGAATATGCACAGGACGTCTTCCTATGCCTTTTCACTATGATGGATATGTTTTAAGTGCAGCAAGCAGTATTGACAACTTCTCCCCAAAATTGTTTAGGGAGATTAACACTATTTAACATAGTTCTAGCTCTTCAATCAGGGTTCTGTTTCTTCTTTCAGCTAAACCATTTTGTTTAAGGGTACAAGGAGATGAGAAATTTTAAGATATACCTTTTTCATCATAGAATTCCTCCAACTTGAGGTTTTTAAACTCTGTTCCATTATCACTTCTCAACTCCTTTACCTTTACTTCATTGAGATTTTCCATCATTCTGATAAAAGATATGATACAATCAGCTGCATCACTCTTTTTCTTTAGACAAAACACCCAGGTGTACCTTGAGTACTCATCTACTATGACAAGGGTGTATTTGTTGTGGCTGATGGATTAAGGTTTAACAGGTCCAAACAAATCCATGTAAAGGAGATGTAAGCACTTGTTGATGAAAAATGATCTCTTGGTTTTGAATGATGCTCTATGTTGCTTCCCTTTCTCACAGGCTGAACATATTTTGTCTTTTGAGAAAGTCAGAAAGGGAAGACCAGCAACAAGGTTTTGTTTTGCAAGTCTATTTATGTTTTTGAAGTTGAGGTGGGATAGTCTCTTATGCCAAAGCTAATTAACACTTGGAGAAGCTTTGGCAAAGAAAAATGCATTGCTTTCTTCATTGTAAGATGTCATATCTATGACATAGACATCTCTTCTTCTTGGGGCAATGAGTACAACTTCATTGTTCTGATTAAATATGGTTCCTTGAGTCTTTGTAAACAGAACTTTAAAGTTAGTATCACACAGCTGACTGATGCTTATTAAGTTGTGCTTCAGACCATTCACATAAGCGACCCCGGTGAATGTGATTCTATTATAGTTCACTGAGCCATATCCTTTAGTGTCACCTGAAGAGTTATCTCCAAATACCACTTTTGGACCTGACTCTTTTGAATATCTGTGCAGATATTGTTTGACTCCTGTCATGTGTCTAGAACAACCACTATCTAGATACCATACAGATCTCTTTAAGTAATCCTGCATAGATATTATGAAACAGATTAGTTTCTTTTGTGAACCCACTTTGCAGTGGGTTTAGGGGATCTCTAAAGAGCAACCCTTGGTTTCCTCTTGGGTGTCTTTTTGACACAGTCAGTGGTTTCATAGGCAATGCTACCACAGAGGTCACACCTAGGGTAGTACTCACACTCATCAGAGTGATGGTCATTGAATCCACAATATTTACAAGGAATATATGGTTTTGGAATCATAGAAACTTTCTTTGATGATCCCTGAGATGGCTGAGCTTTTAGCTTAGCAAGGGTTCTTTTGACCACATTTTGTTCAGGGTGTTCCTTGGTCAGATGGTTAATGGATCCACATGTAGAGCACTTGGGTTTCATGTAACAGTCCTCTATGAGGTGATTTTTGAACCCACAGTATCTACAAGGTCTAAACCATATCTTACTTTTGCCTTTGGCAGACCTAGAACTTCCTGATTGAGAGGAAGGAGGTAAGGTCTCTGAATGAGTTTGGATTTGCTCTTTGAGTCCTTTTACCTCTTGCATTAGGGTGAGAAGAAGTTTCTCAATTGGTGAGTCAGAGGGTGATTTGGTCTTAGTCTTTTGGTTAACATTTATAGGTACCACTTTATCAGTGGTTTGTTTGGTCTTTGGGTTGGTGAGACACTCTGTAGTACCAGAAGGTTCAACCCCCTTTAACTTAGGAAGAGAAGGCATAGGTCTCTGAGTGTTACCTTCAGACTCAGAGTCAGAAGGTATCTCAGGACTAGTCTCAGATGTTGATATATCAGACTTGGTGAAAACAACTTTGTTAGCCTCAAAATATTGAGTCGAACATGAAGTTCGTCCATTATGTATGTTAGTCTCGGTCATTAAACTAATATTGTATATGTTTCGGGTTTAATCCCAAGCAAGACCCGAGTCCGGATCCTAGTTAAATATCCTGCACGTCACTTTAAGTGTCGAGGTATATATATACCTTTTCCACTTTAGAAAAGGTACAAGTTGATTTCATTTTCTTTCTATTCTCTCTCAACTCTCTCACTAGTTTCTCTCTCTAGAAATCAACTCTCTTTCTCTCTTCTTGATCTAAGATTCGTGATTGTTATATGAAGTGAAGTGATATACAGGATCCTATAATTGGTACCAGAGCACAGGGGGAATTCATGTTGTTAATCTACTGATTTCGTAGTTAAATAAGCTCAAAATTCGTGACTTATTTTAAGCCAAAAAGGCCACGGCACAAATGGGCTTTGGCTTATTGGAGTGTTAAACTTGTTCTTTCCTTGATCTACATGTTAAACATGTTAGATTGCTACCATTTAATGAGTTACATAAGCTCCTAGATCGATTTATAAGCTTAAAAGGGTTGAATTATTTTTTATGTTCTAAGTGGTGGTTTGGCTCGAATTTGATGATTCACGAAGAATAGCTTGTTATTTCATGTTATATACTCATCTAACCACTTAGTATTAAGCCCCTATAGTTTATTTGAGAAGCTAATCGGCTTATTTGGGCTTATTATGCTTAAATCGTGCTTATGTTCTTCGTGGAGGTTTGAATATTAAATTATATTCTTGGTGGCAGTTTGACAAAAAGAGGGGACAAGATCCGTGTTTTAGGGAAAAGTAAAATGGTGGTTTGACCAAGTCAAAGGCGGGTTGATTAAAATAATCAAAATATAGCCGGCGGTTTGACCATAAATGGTGGCGGTTTGCCATTGTTATTGGCGGCAGTTTGCACTTCTATGCGGCGGTTTGACAGGTTTGAAGGTGGTTTGATTATTAAATGACAAAATACAAATGTTACTCTGCCTAAAATTCAATGTCCACGGAGGTTTGAATATTTTAATACACGGCGGGTTGCTTAAAGTCTCGCGGCGGTTTGATAAAAACAAGGCGGCGGTTTGAGAATGTTAAAAATGGTAGCGGTTTGAAAAGTTCAAATTAGACGGGGTTTGCCTAGATAATGAGGACGGCGGTTTGATAAATTCAAGGCTGGCGGGTTTAGCAGGTTACATGCCAGATGTTTTCCATTATATTTGCCAGTGGTTGATCATTTTATGGTGGCGGTTTGGTGTAACAATGGTGGCGGTTTGGTCACAAACAAGGCAGTGGTTTGCTTTGTTTTTGGTGGCGGTTTGGTCATAAAAGGGTGGCGGTTTGCTTACCTTTGGGTGGCGGTCTTGGACTCACTTGTGGTGGAGAGGTTTTGGCTTATTTTTACTCTTTCGGATGAACTTTTAAAAAGACAAAGCTAAACATAAACAAACCATTACCCTAAACCATCACAAGGATTAATAAAAACTCCAATTCCACTAACCAAATAACACCAACGATCAAGAATCGAGGACTTACAAGAATATATCAACCTTAACTACACACCACACAAAACCAACAACACTTAATCCCAAACCGATCCTGAAAAAAGATTCACTTAACCGACAAATGGCTAGAAGATTCGGATTTCGATGACCATGTGATCATGAATTTTTATTGGAATCCCTTATTTGAGATTTTAAAGTTGAATTTCACTGATGGGTCTACCTATTTCATCATCGAGATTTCTTTATTTTCTATCGATGATGACTTGCTTGAAGTTATTCAGTTATGATTAAGACTTGGATTATCTCGCTTTCAGGAGTCAAGGCGGTGGTTGGAGAATGGCCTGGATAACTTCACTATAAAGGTCGTTTACATTGTAGTACCAGTGTCACACGCAAGAGTCGATGTGGATAATTTTAAAGAGGTGTTGTACTTCTTATACTTTTTGATGTTGGGTATAAGGTAATTAGAGTTTTCTTCTGCACCGTTCTTCAATCAACACTTCTAGTTGCAAGATTAAGTAAAACAATTTAGGGGATTTTACTTCAGTTTCAAGTTGATATATCGGGTTTCTTATAAGTGTCACGACAATAGCCTACAGATACGAGGTTGGTAAGTTAGCCAGGAGAGTATAAAGGTTGAGATGTAATAGCACTTCTCACGGGTATTTTTATTGCTAATTCCAGACAAAGATACTTCCCATAGTCTAAGCAAAAATCTTCAAAGTTCTTCAATGAAATTCATTCATTAAGACCTTGATTATACCAGTGTTCTTGATTCCTTGCTTAACTCCTCTACGGTTTGTGAAGGTCAACAAGAGGGTAATGATTTCTTTTGTATATAAGATTAGTGCTTATGACAAGAACTTTGTCCCCCCCCACCCCCCTCTCGAGTATATTGGACGTTACACGGACAATGATTGCTTTGAGAGTTCACAACCATCATGGGGGAAAATGTGTACATCCAGGACTTAATTGACTTTGATGTTACCATGTTAACTTCCAGGGGAAGTAGTGTATACTACTTCACTTAGAATGGTTTGTGAAGTATTCTGCAAACGTGAGAAGAACAGTTGCTGATTTCTCGCATGCACCCCCGAACGAATATTCACCAAGCCCTAATGACAAGAAGCAGTGGTCGTTAGTGTGGTTTGACTTCTACAAAATTCCGTTGTGCACTTTGATGACAAGTAGAAGATTGTTCAAGCTACATCAATGTTTCAGAATCTGCTCAAGATAGGGATGTTGGTTTGGGGGGAAGCTGATTCAGAAACTTCGACAAAAAGGAGTCTATGAAGAAAGCTTTTCAAGACATGCTGCATGGATTGGGGGGAAGTTAATCCAACTCATGCATACTACAATGGTTCCTGTACAAGTAAAGACACAGAAGATCCAAGCTGGAGTACAAGTTTCAAGACAAGGAGTACTCAGAAGACATCTTCAGCTTTGGAAGCGCTTTGGAAGACTTTATTTGTGTTGTATTTGTACCTGATAGGAACATTGTAAGTAATTCCGTATGTCCACATATTGGGGGAAGATTGTTAGCCCTAAAATATGGTGACTAATCCGGAATTACATTTATCATTTATAGTCGTGTCGGGTTAGTTTAGCTAGTCAAGCCCGGGACTATAAATACCCCCTCCATACTTCCATGGAGGGGTAGAAGTTCACATTTGTAAAGTGTGAGTGTGTGTGTTTTTCTCTTTTCTCTCTAGCACACATACAACTTCTCATATCTTATTTCTTTTTCTCTTTATTACAATGAATAAATTTCTCTTTCATTTTACCATACATCCGGATCTTGTTTATAAATTTCTCTTTTTCTGACCATGATAAGTGTAAAATACACATATCCGTTAACACCAAAAATGACCCTAAATAACTAAAAACATACTAAAAATGGCAAAGATATGCTTGTTTTTGTGTTTTGTGTATGCAGGTACGGATAAGACAAAAATCACAAGAAAATCGTCAAAAACGGGCAAACACGGATACGAGAACGGAAGAGCGTGCAAGAGCCGGAATCCAAAGTCAAAAAGTCAAATCCTGGTCAACAAAAGTCAACCACTAGAAGACAAAAAATCCTAATGTTTCCATTTAAGTTTCACAAGTTCCAAAAGTTACACAAATGGTCCCTAAGGCTTAATGGGCCCTAAACTTATAAAAAAACCTACCCGGATCATAAGCCCAAAACAAAAGCCCATTTACTAAGCCCATTCTCCCTTTACACTAAGTTTAGGGACCATTCCTGCCAAAGATAAAAGTTATTTTACACTTGGCCTTTTATACAACAAAGACAAGGACCATAATTGCCAAATGACCAAAGTTTAAACCTAATTTACCCATTTTCTGTTATAAATGGCGCCAAGAACATGTTACTGTTCACTTTCTTCCCCAACTTTACCACACAATCAAATCAAAGGGTTTTTTACTAATTAAAGGGTGCAATAGTCAATTCAATGGCTCTAGTACAGGATGGCAAGGTCAAAAACGTCACTTCAAGGCATCCTATTGGTC
>BQNB010064911.1:20856-31183 GCA_026074375.1 Tanacetum coccineum
TTTGACTCTATCTAAATCTAAACCATTTTTGATAATGATTAAATGGTTTTCAAGTAATCAAAGTGTTTTGATTTTTGCTTGTGTGTGTGGGTGAACCGTTCAAAAAGAAAGAGCAAGTATGAGGGGAGAGAAAATTTTATATCAATGTGTTTTCTATCAAGGTGTATATGAGAAGTTAACAAAGAAAAATGGGGAAGTAAAACACAATCATTTCCTTACATGGGAAATTTAAAAAATTGAGTGCGTGTGTAAGTAGTAGCTGCAGCTACTTATTGCTTGGGAAGGGAAACCATGCAAAAAAATTTATAAACTTTATTTACTTGCATTTTCCTTTTTAAACTTTTTAATTAAAATGTCACTTGTTCATTATTTAAACGTAAACCTTAATTAAAACACGGGCTTCGGGTCAAAGTCAAGGAACAAGGATGACATTCATAAAAATAATAATTTACGATTATGAAAATAATAACGAGGCGCGTCGTAAATTTTTACGATGCTCAAAACCGGTAACAGACGGGCGGTCAAACGTTGACTCGCGAAATGACCAAAAATAAAAACTCTCTAATTCATTTGTAAATAAATATGAAAATAACTATTTACGACAAATAAAATTTTAAAAGTCGACGTTCGTTCACACGAATTTATAAAGTAAAAATTATGACGTCGAATTCGCGATCGTCATATTTTCGTAAAACTCGGGTTGTTACAAATTGGATTTCAAGGACTAATCGTGTAAGGAAAACCATAATTCTTCATTTTCCCGCCAAGAGACTAGCTCTTTTTCCCGCCAAGAGACTAGCCTTTTTCCGCTAATGGAAATATGAAACGTAGTAACACGTGTAACAAACAACATTAATTGTTATATAGAGACCAAGCGGGCAAACCTAGTTTGCACATCAAGCTGTGTATAACCTCTCATGATACTGATATGTTTTTGCAACTAATGCATGGCTTTGACTTATCTGGCAATTAAGTGGAATATGGAACGTAGAAACACGTGTAACAAACAACTGTAGGTTCTATATAGGGATCAAACGGGCAAAACTGGTTTCCACATCATGGACCAACTGTGTATAACCTCTCATGCTACTAAGTTGTTTTTTCTAGAATAAGTAAAATAGGTTACAAACAACTTAAATCAGTCCTAAATAAGTGAAATTATCCATTTGCCACCTAAGTAGACTTTTATGTTTTCATGTAAAAGGACTTAGACAGTTGCTACAGATGTGGACTTCGATGTTTGCCACTTATGTGGAGTTGGATTACAGACATTCTCTACTGAAAGCTATTAGTTTTTTAGAATTACATAAAAGATCATTCACTTGCACCACCTGCTGAACTTGACTGTGTTGGTATACCATTACCCATTTCTCTTCCATCTACATTCCTTGTTTCAGTCACTGGCACTTGAGAACCGGTTAAAGGTTGACTTGCAGGTTGAATGAGAGTTGTGTTTTGTTGACTAATTCTTACTGTATGTACTCTTCTCTTTGTCCATCTAGTATGAGATGAACCTTGACTTCCAACACCAACACCTGCACCACCTGCACAATTAACAACGGACAAGCCTATAACAGCACCAACACCTGATCCACCTGAACCATCTTGACCAAATGCAGGGTCTGCTTGTTGTGCTTGCCTAGATGCACTACCACTGGCTTCTGCATTATTGCCACCTACATTAAAAAAGACCTTTTTAAGTGTTCCATGATGTTTAGATCAAAGGCACACTCAAAACTTGAAGCTCAAATAACTACCTATTGTTGCCTTTCGACCTTGTCCTTTGCATATTGCCTTATTGTGTCCAATGTTTCCGAACATTATTCACCAATACTACACCCACAAAACACTACTGACCCCCCAGATACACCCATAATACCCCCACCGCCGCCAAAACCACCCATCGCCGACTGCTACAACAACTATACGGACACGAAACAAACCAAACCCTGCATTCCTTGTTTTTAATGGATTGGACACTGGCACTTTGGAACCGATTGACGAAAAAACTTGGCAGAGTTGAGTGATAGTTTTATTTTTGAGGAACATAAATCTGACTTTTTACTCTTCCTTTGTCCAACAAGAATGGGATGAAAAAAACCCCCTTTGAAACTCCAATAACCAATACAACTTTGCAAACCACCTGCACAATCAGCAACGAACAAAAAAAGACCCTAAAAAACAGCACCAAACAAGAAACACGACTGATCTTTATCCACCTGAACCATTTTGACCCAACGACATGTTTTTGCTTGTTGTGCCTTTCCCTAGAATGCACGTAAAGAAAAGTCTAAAGACGAAACAAAAAAATAAACAATTAAAGAAAAAACCATAGCAAGGCTTCCAGCCCTTATTCTGCATTGTTTCCCACCAAACATAACCAAACACTCCCCCCAGATACTACAATAAAACAAGACATTTTTAACTTTCCAAGAATTTTAGATCAAAGACACAACTTAAAACTTGAAGCCAAAATAACTACCACTGTTATGCCTTTACGACCTTGAGTCCTTTGCAGTGTTGCACATAATGTGTCCAATGTTAAATTTCTACACCACAAAATAGACATTGTATGGTCATCCTTTCTTGTGCTAAATTTACCAAAGCTTTTCAAATGGTTCATTATCACAATTTTTGGAGACCTCTTTTTTCCTATTCTTTTCTCTTCTTTGTCTGGCCTAAAACCTGGACAAGATACTTGGTGCAAAAAAGCGTTGTGGACATGACTCTTCCCAGTAAATTTGTCCCATTAACTGGTTCTACCAACTACCCACCCTATTGCGAGAGTATGTTTCCCTCTATGTTAGTCCAACCAATAACAAGATTTTACCTTACGCTTGGGGGTAATGGTGTTGCCGGGGCCGGCCAACAGAGCCATTAATTTGCAAAACAAGCTACAACCCAACAAATGCCCTTTACAATGAAATCCCTGTCAATCTCATTTTCCTCTACAACAATTGAACATGTCCCTCTAACTCAACTACACATCCACAAAACTAAAACACACTGATCACAAATTAAACTGAGACTTGATTATCTGCATTTTTTACTTATTTCCCCCTCCATTCCATTCAAACTTTCATCTCAAATGAGCTTATCTTCCTTCATTAAAATGGATTCCAATGATTCTAGTTGCAGTACGTGGGTCAAAGGACCAGTAATTTAACAAATGACACTTTGTACCATTCATTATTCTCTCAATATGATAATAAATGCAAGAGTACTCCCTAATGTACCTACAAAAGTGTAATCAAAAACACTGTCATGGGTGTCTCAAAACCACCCAACAAATATTAAAAAAAAAAAAAAAACCATTAAAGACCCTCACAGATGTTGTTGACTAAATAAATCAGATTTGTCTCCTACCAAAAATTTTATAAAAAATGCAAATCATTAAATGGACCTAAGCAAGTCTATCTAATTGTCATAAAATATACAAGCATTGAAAATAATGTTTTTGCAAAATAAAAATTACCACTGTTAGTCCCTATGAATTTTTATGCGTTAACCCCTTAAAAAATAAGATAACTAAGCCCAAAGTCTGGTAGTATCTTGTTTAAACAAACCAATCCATGTGGCCCTTAGATTCCTACTTTACCCTTAAGCTTTCAACATTACAACTTTTTAAACTCCTTAACAAATACCAAACAATTGTAACAGATGCAGATCTCCACAAACAAATCCCCCTTGTAGCTTGTCCACACCCAACCCTGCTTCATATTTTCCTGAAGTGTCGCAGAGCAGAATATATGTGTTTTGCAGACTTGGGAACAAACAAGGTTGCAAGGGCTGGAATGAACCTAACATGAACCCAATTCATTAATCAATTACGAAATCATTTATTTCAGTAGTTAAAAATTCAACAAGTGAAGCATAATACTAACCTTTTGTCTATCACTAATGAATGTGAAACTTGAATTGGGATGTAGATCTATGTCATCACTCCACTCACCTAAACAAAACATACAGTAAGAAAACCCATACCATGAACTCTACTTTCAGCTAGCTTCAACCAAGGGCATATTCTAATGGATAAATTTCATTGTGTTTGAAATCAATTGTGGGGGGGTCCCAACAACAATCTTCTCATCCAATACTTGGCCAATACTTGGCCTGGAAATAGGCCCTTTTATGGAAGAGCACCATCAAAAGCCTAAACAGGATCTATTTTAAATAACCCCCACCCACTAACCCCACCCACAACCAACCCTTACACCCCCACAACCCCCCCGCAACAGGCCCCTAAAACCCGTTTTAAAAAATGCTCCTACACAAAACGTAATATATCTCTGAAGCACCATAGTAGGGCAAAAAAAGGATCATTATTCCTATCAAACCTGCAAACTTGACATGGTATTAGGGTTTGTAGACATAACTTAAACAACAATAGTCCTCTAAGCATAAAAAGGATAAAAAGAAAAAAATAACTGCAAAAACTCGATCGTCTTCCTCTAACCCTCTCTTTTAAAAAAAAAAAAAAAAAAAAAAAAAAATAAAAAAAAAATAAAAAAAAAAAAAAAAAACGCGATCTCCTCTAATCTCTCTTTTAACTTTAGCTTTAGCTCTGAAAGCTTTGCTCATAGATATCGGACGCTCTAAGTCACGTTGGAGCTGGTCTTAAACTGACTTAACTAGGATATCTGGATTAACCCTGACTTGATTATATATCTTCTCAGACAAGAATTTGTAAGTGCAGTGTTTGATTTCCCTGGATTGAAGGCATTTGTGTGTATCTATGTGTGTCTTCACCACCCAATTTTTTGTGTGTTTGTCTTTTCCTACATACAAGAACCAAGGGAAGAGATCCCCTTTATCGTGTTTATCTAAAGCAGAAGAACATGCTTGACTGTCATCATTGGTACCTCTTCCTTTTTTTATTCCTAGTAGTTGTGCCACTTGATCCACTGGGCGTAACTTCCATTCCATGATTTGGGCCAGTTGATCCAATACCTTGTGACATTATAAATACAGGCAATTTTTCATAACATCTTGCTCTTACCCTGACACTGTCATTCTAATACAGCTTCAAATTTCTTCTGCTTTCAATGTAATACAGGTAGACTCTGTCCTTAGCCTCTTTTGCAGTAGTAAATTTTTGCCCAGTGTAAAATAAGTACTTCTATTGACCACTAGCATTTATAACACCTTCTATTTCCCTGCTCAATTCAGCTAACCTTATCCTCCTATAATTACTTGTTTTATCATCATTACCCGGGTCACTATCAGAACCATCTGCATTGATAACATCCACATCCACTCCTTCTAAAACATCATCCGAGACTAGATTAATGACACCAATGTTGTCAAAAGGAACATCCATGCTAATACCAAACAAATGCACATCAACATCAGGCTCTACAATTTCATTTTCTTCATCTACCAAAAAATCATCATCTTCATCATCATCTGTACCTGCATATTCACTAGACCGAACATCATATTGACTTTCATATACAGTATTTATCCCTTCAACATCATAGAAGAAGTGTCCATCACTAGGAGCTGATTCATCTTCCTAACCATTACCATTTTCAGCATCTTCCTAACCATTACCATGTTCAGCATCTTCCCTATAACTCAGATAATCTTCAACTATAACCTCTTCCAAAATGGGTACCTGAGTTCTAACCTCTTCTACATTGGGTTCCTGAGTTCTAACCTCTTCCATAATGGGTTCTTGAGTTCTACCAACATATGGTTCCTCAAACACAGGAAGCTGAGCTTGTATTTTAATTTGGGAAACATTTAGGTCCACAAGTTCATTTAAGTTCAAGTCCAAGTCTTCAACTCTAAAATTCTCATCATAACTTAACCCATAACTTTCTATACCACTCCCCACAACATCACCAAAGCCTGCCTCTCCATCCAATTCAGTTTCCTCAAATGATAGTTGCCTCGTCACATCTTTTATCACCTGACTAGGAGTTGCTTGTTGTAAGACAAAACTCAGGTTTATGTCATTAAACTTTGATTGTATTGTTGGAAGAACATGGTCTTGTGTGTCAACTCCGTGTACACTACTCAACTGTGTATATGTGATGACAGACTCATCAGTAGGAGGGGTTAACATACAATGAGGCATACACCTAGGTGTAACGGACTTAGAAACAGAATCCTTACAAGGTGTACTAAAATCATATTGAGGCAAAGACCTTGGTATGACATAGTCAAAAACAGGTTCCTTAGTTGGTTCACTAGAATCATGCTGGTATGTGCTTAATTACACATACCTTTTACCTTTAAAAACGAGCTAAAATAACCAAAAACAGACTTAGACTTTAAAATAGCCCAAATATACGCTTTGTATATATTTTGCTAAATTGTAATTGTTGCAGAAACCACGATTTACTAAAGACACAGAACGGACCGAAAAAACAAAGTTCAAAAACTACAAAACCGGACGACTCGGAATGGCAAAAAAGAACACGCTGTGGAAAGACAAAGCCAAATCGTGAAAGCCAGCGAACTAGTCAATCAAGATCCCCCAAAAAAGCTACCCAACAGAAAAATAAGTCAACTGGATCAAAGCTCCCAATCAAACCCACGAAAGCCAAAAAAGGGTCAACAAATCATGAAAATAAAATTTTATAAAGGGATTGAAAATTTCCAACACCCACCTCAAAACTTATATTTATAAGACAAAAGGAACGAAAATATTATAAAACAAGGTGGCCAAAAACTGGTCCAATTTCGGAGGAAAAGTTAAAAAGCAACGAGGAGCCATTTCTGTTCTAACAAAGACATATAAAACACATAAGTGAACGACAGGTTATTGCAAAATTAGTCCCCACCCCCTTTATAAACCTAGGGACTTTGAATTTTAGCCAAGTCCACCCCCACAAGTTAATTTAACACCAGGGAACCAATGGTTAGCAAAGTGGGTGAAAAATTAAACACTTTTTTGAAAGGGGGCACCAAGATTGCCCTAATCCCTCAAAACTATCCCACTGAACAACCCCTAACCAACACACACACATTCTCCACGCCCTTTTTGATTGACCTCAAAAAAGACCCCTAAGCAAACCAATCACATGTCGACTATCCCATTTCTTTTTATCCAACCTATTTTCCCCACCAAAAAAAACACCACCAGTTTTATTTTTCTTTCCCTATCTCCCCCCCGCCCCCACATATCTCCTAGAGAAAAACCATAAAAGTATCCCATGAGGTGGCAAAATCCCTACCCAAATTTTCGAGCAAAAAGGGAAACCCGGCTATTGAAACACACGAAACAGAAAAAAAAGCACAAAACATGTAATCAAAGGCCTAGGAAAAATACTTTTTTAATTATTTTTGGGTTTTCCCTCTCACCAAATCTAAACATAACAAAACAAGCTTCCCCACCAGGCTTATAAAAAGAGAGCAAGAAGGTTTTAAAGAAAGAAAGAGTAAGTTTGTAGTACAAGTTATATTTTAATTTTTCAGTTTGGGTTATTTATTTATTACCATTCAATTCCAAGCAGTTTTTTCTTTTCCACACACTACTTTAACAGCACTAGAAAAAAAATTTTGGAACTCTTTACACATCCTAAATTCCCTCCTAAGGCTGTACTTCCCCCCCTTAAATTATTGAGTAATCACAATCAGTTTTCCAAGTCTTACTTTTGTGTCCCTTTGTTTTCATCTTTTAAATCGAAATTACTCAATAACCCGCCCCTTAATAAGCCTCCATTGAAGCTTATTCACCATTTTCAAGAAGCCTCAAATCTTTCAAAGTCACCCCAAACTTTTTGTTAAAATAGCACATCCCTATTTTACTCCACTTTCTTAATCATTTACATCAAAAAGTCACATGACCCACATTTAAGGCATTTGTAGTATCAATTTTTGAGAGCAACGCAAGGATAAATTAAGCTTTAAAATTTACAGCCTTTAATTTGAGCGGTTTTTTAGTAAGGCTAAGGAGCCATTTTAAGGAATAGTGGGTTTTTCTAAAGCCAACTCACTCCTACTAAAAGTTGCCTAATGGTGCCGCAGGACTCACTATGCCAAAATATCAGGTGACATTATCCATTATTTTCATTTTAGCTTTAATTCTTAGCTTAAAGTTAGTTTGCTAACACACACATATATTTCATATCTGCTTGAAATTTTTTACCTTTATCAAAATCATGTTTTTGGTTAAGGCTTGGTTATTTAGCCTAGTTTGTTAAGATTTTCCTAGGTTAGTATAAAAATTTTGGTTGTAATCTCTCCAGAATTTTTATTCATATTTAAAACTCGTCCATGATTAAAGTGTTAATAGGAGTAGCCTACAATTAAGTAGAACTTTAAATTTTGTTTCTTAACAAGCTATCAGTCTTTTAATTTATAAAAAAAAAAGCAATAAAATTAGCCTTAAAAAATTATTAGGTATTAGTCATTTAATTTAGAGTGGAATATAAGGTTTTTCAGCCAGGTTTAGTTTATTAAAAACCAGCTATTTAACGCTCCACAAAAGTTTTTTAAGGCAGTTATCAATAAGAGGAACACACATTTTGGAATTTAGGCCTCTTTTATGACATTCTTAAAGGCGTAATATAATTTCACTCTGTCCCCATATTCCACTTTCATTCAGTTGTGATGTTAAAGTAGTTTTAAAACAACAAGTTTTTTTAAAAACAATTTTTACTGGGAACACACACATACAATTAAGGATTGTCCCTAAAGAATATTTTAAAGATCAAAAAGTCCAAGTTACCTCACTGCCACCATGACAAGGCGTTTTTTTTAGTGTAATTGGTTTTATTTATTATTAAGAAAAAAAAAAATAGATTTTTAAAAAGCATTCTTTAGTTCCATAATTTGATATTATTAATCCAAGTTTAGTTTTAAACTTCAAGAGTTTAGTAGTTATTAAAAAGAGTATTTCAATCTCAAAGCTTAAGCACTGCACTAAAAGGTGTTTTTTTTGGTCCAAAACACAGCACAACCTTCAGTTTTTTTCCCTGCAGTTTTGAAGTGTTAATAAATTTTCTCACTAGTTTGATTTTTAAGTAATTCAATTTTTAGAAGATCAGAGTTTGGTACTAAGCCAAAATTTATATAGTAAGTACAACCATAAGTTTTTTTACAAAATTCATTAACTTTAAATTTCATTTTATTAAGCTCTTTAAAGTGTACATCAATATTTTAATAGCTGCAAAAAGTAGTATAGCAATCCAATTTAGATTTTGTAGCTTATTTCTATTCATACTAGATTCTAGCTTATTTTCTTTTGATTTTCAATTTCTAGTTGTTATTTCAAAAAGCCTTTATCTAGGTTTGTTCAAAGTATAAAGGTGAGCTTATTTCCAAAAATTCAGGTTCTAAGGATTAGTAATAAGCTGGTTAGCTTATTAGGTTTAGCTTAATTTTAGTTAAAAGCTGAATTTTGCACTTTTTAACAGCTAATTTCTCCTTAAAATTGTTTACTCTTAGCTTATTTCTTTCTAAATTTCCCTAGCACACATCTTAAGCTTCAAATAGCTTCTTTTGTTTTTAACTTTCACCTAAAAATAAGCTAGATATAAGTCATAATGTGAAAAAGCTCTTAAACCACAACTTTCTGTGACAGAATCTTAAGGGCTTATTTTCTAGCTTATTCTTTTGTCAAAAGTTGAAAGTGCCTTTGTTAAAGTTGTTAAGAATAAGCTCCTTTATAAGTTTGTAGTTTTAAGTTTTTTTTGAATCTCACTTTTTAATAAGCCAAAATAAGCTGGAAGCGTAGGGTCTGTTTTGTAGTTTTCCCAAAGTTTAAGGGGCACCCGTTTCTACTAAAGTGTAAATTTACTATAGTTTGCCCGCCTACCCTTAAGTTTAGTTTCTTACACTTTCTACCCTAGAGTTTTCAAAAAATAAAAAAAAGGGGAAGACACTTGGCCCGGGTGAGCAAGACTCGAACCCGGGACCAAGCGATACATCCCCTTTTACATACACACTCTACCACTGCGCCCTTGGGTCTTTTTCGTTAAAGACCCAAGGCGTTTGGTATTTATGTATGTTTTTAGCTTGTTAGGCTAATAAGCTGTCAAAGCTTATTACGGGCTTATTCATTAAGCTTATTTTTCGTAGGACCTTTATAAAATCTAGCATTTTTTGTAAAATTTTCAGAATTTTTCGTAAATCTTTAGTATTTTTTATAATTTAATTTAGTTAAAAGTTTATTTAATTCATAAAAAATACAAAAATTATCAAAAAAATATTTTGCTTTTTTAGAAAATTTTCTTTTATCATCTAGTTTGTAGGAAAAATATAAAAATTTTCGTAGGGTCATTTTTACAACTTTGTACTTTTTAAAGAACGGTCCGGGTACGGGATTTTGTTTTGACTCGTTTTTGGGTCAAACGGACTCCGTTTTCGGTCTAGT
>BQNB010064912.1:1227-13743 GCA_026074375.1 Tanacetum coccineum
AGGTAACAATACCTCGAGCTACCGGTCTAGATCATCAAAAGACACGAAACTACATACCCCTAATATCAAATGAATTTAATCACCCATTGCTAAACACAATGGCAAATCTTGAAAAATGGTAATTTCATGAGGGAAGGGTTGTAAGTCCAAACTTTAAAAATATGAGTCATATTCGTGCCAAGTTTGAGTCAATTGGCTTTGATTGTTTGTTAGACATTAACGAACAAATTGCACCTCGCTTTGTTCTTGAGTTTTATTGTCAACTCACTTTTACCTGTAATCCTGAGGGTTAATTTGTTGTCAACTTCATCATTCAAAATAAGTCATTCTCCCTCACTCTTAAGGAATTCAGTCAAATTCTGAAAATCCCATTCAAAGGTCAACCCTCTATCACTGAAATGTGGTCTCTTGACTATTTGTCAATAAGTGTTCCAAGTAGTGGTCTTTATAAAACCAAACCTTCGTCTCCAAAAGTCATTAAGACTCTTATTCAAGTTCCTCGACAAGGTTAAGAGACTCGTACCAAAAATAAGAAAACCATTATCGTAGGTGAAAACAAAATTTTAACCCGAGAGATTCAAACTAATATGAAACCTTGGGTTGATATTATTTGTGAAAACGCCATTTGTCTAGGAGGACATAGAGATCATGTCTCCGCCTGTCTTTGTCACATGCTTTATTGCATTGAGACATCCACTCCTTATAACCTAGCATTTTTCATTCTTAAAAGAATGGAAAAGAGTTGATTCAAACCAAAGGAACTCTTACCTTATGGAATGCTCTTGACTTGGTTATTCAAACATGTCATGTCCATCTCTCCTGAGCTAGCTTTTGATCATTATCTCTCACATGATCAGGCCATGCATCTGCTCACTCCTTATTACGAGCAAAAGACACAAGCGGATCGGGGCAAGAAAAGACCTCGTGAGTCAAATGCTAGCTCATCCTCCTCCACTCTAAATCGTCCATCGTCATCTCATCTATTGGATGATTCCATTGATGAAAATGATGATAAATCTTTTCATTCTAATCCTTCCTCTCCGTCTTAAAACATCTCTTCCTTATCAAATGATGTCTCTAGAGTCTATCAAAACCCTCCTCATCAAAGTCATTACTTGAACACCTATCTCTCTGAAACCATTAATCTTTAAACTCAACAAAGAGATGCTCACCGGGAAGGGTTAAGGTCAATTGGACAAGCTCTCAAGAACATGATGGGTGGAAAACGAAAATGAACATGTTGGCACAACTACTATGAAACTATTATTATTATTATTATCATCTCTCGTGTTTAATACATTATATTTCTCTATTACTAAGACTAGGAGTGGAAAAAAAAATTGCATTTGACTTGGATAATCTTCTACATTCTATCAACTTTCTATGACTAGCAAATTTTATGATTATGACATGAGAAGAAATGCCACTACTTGCTAAATGATTTGTATGTTAGAACAGAACTACATATTATTGCTTAAACTAGTTGATTCTTGAATATTGGTAGAATCCGAAATCACTAGACTTAAGAAAAAGAGAAAATTGGAAATCTTCTTGTCTCCAGAAAAAGGCCCCCTTATATACCCGGTGGCCCCTCAATATATTTGGGACCGCCTGGTGATATGGGACCGCCACTAGAAGGGAAAGAAAAATTTCAAGATTACCTTTTTTTCTGTATCTTGACCCTCCTACCTACATCTTAAAGATGTCATTTCCCAGATTGGCTAAACCATATTTGGCATTCTCTTATTCTTAAACCATGCTTTGCCACTTTATCCAATCTTCCTTACTATTTAATCACCCAACTTTCATACTTCACCACCATCTTCATCTCCCTTAAATCTTTCTTCTTCTTTATTAATGTCTTGCTCAAACCACCATTCTAACTTCTCTAGAAAACCAAGGATGTCGGTTAGACAAGTATGGAAACTCAAAACATCCACTCCAAAATCATCACCTTCTTCCTAAAATGATTCACCTCCTCTAAGTGTCTACTTATAATCTCCTTCACCACCATCTTACAATCCCTTAAGAGATCAAATGATTAACCAACTCCACAACATCTCCACCATTCTTGATTCACACACTCATCCATCCAATGCCTATATTCATGCACCACCTTTACCACCACCACCACAAATTCATCCTCCTTCTCATGCTCAAGTTGAATTTCACTTAAATTTTTGTCATTGCTGCAAGTTTTCTAGACACCAATTCCACTCTTTGAGAAATGAAATCAACTTCATTCACTATCTTCTAACCCATCCCATCCCTCTAACCCGTATCCCTCCAAATCATGTTTCACCAACTCCTTCTTTTTCCCTCTTTAATTAATCATTCCTACATGATTAATCTTCCTAAATAATTGTTATTTCATCTTTTGATTATGGCATCTTTTACCTTTCAAGAATCTACTAGTGTAGATATATGCCTTATTATGTCTTTATAATTATCTACTTTCTATTGTAATGATTCATACAAATGTTATATGAATTTGTCTTAGCTCTTATTAAGATCTAGTTTTAAATTTTATGTTGAATGTATTTGTTGGATGTGCTATTGTATGAGTTTCTTGTTGGTTGAATGAAACTCTTCTTTTGTTAAATTAATTACAATGTGTTAACTTGAAAGATATTTGTCTTGCATTTGTACTTCTAACCTTGTTTTGTAGCACACAATTATCGTAAGATCGATCCCTTGGTGCCCCGAACAAGGGGGAGCATACATAAAGGGGGAGTCTTGGTATCGTCAATTTCTTTCTTCCTTCAACAACTCGACGATCATTCTTTTTGAATTCGACAAAAAGGGAGAGAAATGGAACATAACTCATTTAATAATTTGACATCTTTAATTTTATTTAAAATGAGTTTAAATTTTGTCATTATCAAAAAGGGGAAGATTGTTAATACAAATAATGTCGAAAAACGTTATTTATATTTTTCGACCTCTCAACGTTTTGATAATAACAAAATGTAAAAACGTTTACAATAAAAATAAACGTTCATAAATTATTATATGCAAAATTCCATTTCTGAGATTAGTGATCACTTAAGGTATGGACAAACAAAATAATCAAGCATGATCCACACTTTTAATTCTACAAAAGTATTTTCTCAAAAATACATTTACAAAATATTTTCTAATTATAATAAATGTTTTATTAAAAACTTAAAATTTGAATTTCAAATTTTCCCCCCAAAATGGAAGGTTCCATAACAGATACAACATTCACCATAAAAAGACAAAAACAGGAGCGGAGTCTAGTGGCGGCCCCCTTATAGGCCTGGTGGCCCCCTTATATATAAGGGACCGCCGGGACCGCCACCAGATGACCATTGGGATTTCCTGTCTATAAATACTACTCCATTCCCAGCAGAAAATTATTCCTCTTTGCATAAAATTTTTCAGTCTTTTCTTTCTCTCTCTAAACCTTCTTTCTCTCACTAAAACTCTTGATCACTAACATACTTAGATCTTGTTTCAAGTGATCTAATCTCTTCTTCTTATCTCTTCCCTCTCATTCAAGTGCAAGAGAAGAACACTCGTATTCATCAAGAAACAAAGTGTTAATTAGTGATCTCTCCTCTTTACTTCTAAGTACCAAATATCTATTGTATTTATCTTGTGTATTTGTGTGATTCGGATATTGTGTAGATCCGATAGTGTAGATCTTGTGAGTGTGTATCTCTTGTGAAGTGGTATATTGGTTCTAGCTAAGATTAGGACTCGACATTTAGCTTAGTGTCAGAAAATAACGTAAGCGGCGTGTAAACGGTTTTCTTCGCCTAAAGGGAGCTTGTTAACATAGTGAAATCTCGAGTCGGATACTCGGGGAGTAGAGTAGGGCGAAGAGGTGCTTTGTAGCCGAACCACTATAAAATCTTTGTCTCTTGGTTTGATTGTTTCTTTCCTTATCTCTTTACATTATTATTGCTGTTATCTAGTTTTCGTTTAGATAGTTATTGCTTGTTCATATTGTGATTTGACTGAACATATAACTTAGATCTATACATTTTCAAAAGTAAACCTTTAAAACATAAAATAAACGTGTAAACTATTCAACCCCCCCTTCTATTTTCCACAGAAACAAATACTGAAATAAAATATATACAAAACTCAAATTTAAAACCTATTTAGCTCCCCGGCAACGGCGCCAAAAACTTTATGCGTATTTTATTTTAAATAATTATTTACCAAGTTTTAAATTTATAAAACTCGATTCACCTTACAAACGCACTAACGGGCAGAGAACCCGATCGTGGGTTGTGTAGTTTTGGTAAATTCGAGGTCGTCCCAAGAGCTAAAAGGCAGTTACAAATCTGAGTTTAAGTTGGTTGTCATGTTTAAAAAGCTGTTTTGATGAAAAGAATAAATCTTAATTGAAATGAACTAGGTACGAAAGAAGAGAAGGAGATACGGTCCTAATTACTTATTAATTAATTTAATAATCCACTTATTCTACTTAATGTGAAAGCAAGGATTAAATGATCATCTAATCCTTAATTATCTCGCAAATCCCAGCCCCTGTAGCCTTTATAGTAACAGGGATTTATCCCATTGGTTATGGTGAGCGAACATCATATTTGGCATTCTTATGGTCAAAGTAATATGCCCAATCACAATTAGCAAGAAGTAAATGAATCAGAATGATAATTAATAAGATAAGCTTAGCCAAAAACTATATTTATACAATCAATATTATCGTCAATTAATGATAGTAATGAAAACATGATAATCAAACCAAATTGTATGATGATGATGATCAGGACTGGATTCTTCCTTCTTGAAAGGCTAGAGAGTATTGAAAAATGACTTGTGGAGATGTCCCAGTTGTCCCCTCAGAGGGGAGGGAGAAGGATGATTCTTAAGGCTGAATTCGGCCCCTATTTATAGGCTTCTGAGTGTGTTATGGCATAACTGATTTGTGGGTTACGCCGTAACCTTGCTAATGTCGACATTCAAAAATATAGGAAAAAATAGACTTTATGGCGTAACCAATTTTTAGTTACACCATAACCAATTGGTTACATCGTAATCAGTTTTTGGTTACACCATAAACCCTTTAGCAAACTTGTAGTAAATGCAATTTTGACTTCTAATTGGTTACGACGTAACCACAAAAAGTGTTACACCGTAACCGTCAAATAATTTCCATAAATTTGTGATCTTCATTCCATATATGTGGATCTTTATAGTTACGACGTAACTAGATATCGTGTTACGCCGTAACTCTAACTTTGGTAAGATTTCCTTCCATCTACATGGTTATGGCGTAACTAGATATAATGTTACGCCGTAACATGGTCTTTGATCTTCGTACTTGCTTAATATATGTTACGGTGTAACCATTTTTGGGGTTACGCCGTAACATCCTTCAGAATTTACACTTTAAGTCCTTTTTTCCTTGTTTCTTGTCACATTCCTGCATTTTACCTGAAAACTATAAAATGATAGAAAATATCTCATTTTCGAGTGTTAGTGAAACATTTGCAGGTAATATAGAAGGTATTTTGCCACCAAAAAGTATTAAATATTTGATGTTATCACAAACAAGTCATTAATATGCCAAATGGTCATACTTTTGTTATTTTAAAGGCTAGAAATGTGACTTTGGAAAACAAACTTGAACTAAAAAAATGTCCTAATTGTTCCCTCTTTCAAATTTATGCTTTTGTCATTCTCAAAACTCACAAAAAAATCTAAGTGCTTTGTCACTTTTTATGAATAATTATGTGTTATTAAGGATTTGAAAACCAAGAAGGTGTTGGGCTTGGGTAAGAAGAAAGCTGGTTTGTACCATCTGCTCAATCTCTTTTTGGAACAAATTCATGTTTAGCTTTCTTCTATGGTTGTTTCTGCTCTTGAAGATTGTAGTCTCTATTCCTTCTTTTCTAATTGTTCTATACCAAACAACTTTGCTTTTAGTGTGTTCAATAATAAGTATAGTCTTTGGCACCATAGACTAGGTCATGTTTCAAATACCACACTTAAACATAGTCCTTTAATTTCTAAATGTGTTTCACATGCTGTAATGAATCATGTTTGACCTGTCCTATGGCAGATTTTGCAAAATTGCCTTATTCTCTTAGTGATTCTCATGCTAATGTGCCATTTGAGTTAATTCATACTGATATTTGGGGTCCTTATAAAGTATCTACTCTTGATCAAAAAGTCAGATACTTATTCTGTTTTTAAGACCTTTATTAATTTTGTTAAGACTCAATTTAGAAGGGACATAAAGATTGTAAGGTCATACAATGCCTTGGAAGTTTTGAAGGGTTTTCTTGGTCCTCTAATGAATGAATTGGACATTTAACATCAAACCTCGTGTGTGGAAAGACCTCAACAGAATGGAACGGTAAAAAGGAGGCATATGAATATATTAGAGATAGCTATAGCATTAAGAATGCATGCTCATCTTCTTATACACTATTGGGGAGACTATGTGATTACTCCTACCTATCTTATTAATAGATATCCCAAAGCTGTTCTTAAATCTAAAAATCCCTATGAAGTTCTGTTGAATAGTAAACCGGTGTATGTACACTTAAAGGTGTTTGGATGTTTAGCTGTTGCAAGTAATCTTTCAAGAGTAGCTGGCAAGTTTGAAGTAAAAGGTGTCCCTTATTTTTTTAGGATATCCTCAACATCAAAAAGGGTATAAAATGCTTAATCTTCTGACTTATACTAGATATTTGTCAAGAGATGTAATCTTTTATGAGCGTATTTTTCCTTACTCAAAGTTTAGTATGACACAAGTTCTTTAACCAATTCCTGCTCCTATTTCATCTCTTATTTAGTATGAAGACTTTGTGGACAAAAAACAAGTATCTACTTCATCAAATGCTCTTGTTCCTGAAACTATTTCAACACCAACACTTCAAGTGATGATCCAATTCCTAAGCCAGAGTTTGAACCTGTTCTTGCTCCAAACACTCATTCTCAGCCTGAAACTACTAGAAAATCTACTAGAGTTATAGTGCAACCAAGTTGGATGAAAGATCATGTTACTCCTTATCATCCAAAGGCTAATCAAGTATTTGTTACTTCTTTGTAAAATCAATTTTATGCTTTTCTATGTGTATTGGTTAGTTATACTACTCCAACTTATTTCAAGGAGGCTATAAAAGATGTAAAGTGGTGCAAAGCTATGGATGATGAGCTAAGAGCTTTAGAAGAAAAAAATACTTAGGAAGTTACTTCTTTACAAAAAGACAAGAAAGCTATAGCCTGTCATTGGATTTACAAAACTAAACTCAAGTCTGATGGATCACTGGATAGAAAGAAAGCCACGCTAGTAATCAATGGTAATAGACAAAGGAAATGAGTTGATTATGAGGAGACCTTTGATCCAGTAGCAAAAATGGTCACAGTTAGGGCCTTGTTAGCTATTGCAGCCATGAATGGTTGGGACATTTGTCAAATGGATGTTTCTAATGCTTTTTTACATGGTAATCTCTTTGAAGAAGTATATATGCAAATGCCTCAAAGCTATGTTGGTCAGGGGGAGAATGTGCAGGACATTTCATCTACTCTTGTATGCAAACTAAAGAAATCCTTGTATAGTTTTAAACAGGCACCAAGACAATGGTTTGCCAAACTGTCCTCTGCATTGCTATCCTTTGGATATGTTCAAACCAATCCTGACTATTCTTTGTTGACCAAATCAGACAAATCTTCTTTCACTGCAGTGCTAGTTTATGTAGATGATTTGCACTGGTTTAAGTAAGATTGAAATTCAAAATCTAAAATCACATTTAAGCTCTCTTTTTCACATGAAAGACTTAGGGGAATTGAACTACTTCTTAGGGCTGGAAATTTGCAAAAAGTAAACAAGGAATTTTCATATCACAAAAGAAGTATACTTTGGATTTGCTCATAGAAGTTGGATTGTCTAATGCCAAAGCTTACAAATTGCCAATGGATTCTCATGTTAAACTACAGGCTAATATGGGAACTCCTCTTCCTAATCCAGAAGTTTATAGAGGATATATTAGCAAGCTTATTTAACTCACAGTTACAAGGCCTGACATTTTCTACACATTTTAACTTTTGTGCCGGATTATGCAAAATCCAACCTCTATACATATGCAGGCAATCAAACATTTTCTTATATACTTGTTGAATTCCCCTGGTCAAGGTATACTTCTAGCACATAAATTTGTTGTTCAATTGACTGCATATTATGATAGTGATTAGGCCATCTGTCCTATGACAAGAAGGTCCATAACTGGTTATTGTATTCTTGTTGGGTAATCTCTAATGTCATGAAAGTCAAATAAACAAAGAGTAGTGTCAAGATCCTTAGCTGAAGCTGAGTATAGAGTCATGGCTCTGACTTGTTGTGAAGTAACTTGGTTACTTTCTCTTCTTAAGGATTTAGGACTTAAGGATCTTGGACCAGTTGATTTTAAATGTGATAACAAAGCAACCATTTATATAGCAGCCAATCTTGTCTTTCATGCCAGAACTAAACATATAGAAATTGGTTGTCATTATGTCAGAGATCAAGTCATAAAAGGAGAAGTTCTTCCTTCTCATGTTTCTACCAAATCTCAGTTAGCTGATGTTTTCACAAAGGTGCTTTCAGTGGAACAACATAATCATTTACTATCCAAGTTGGGAGTTTCAAAGTCATTCAACTCTCCACTTAAGGAGGAGTGTAAAAGAGGCATTGGTTAATAGTAAGAGGATCAAAATGTAATTTATAGAAACATTAGGGTTCATTTTGTACTTTTTTCAGTTGAGAGTTTGTTACTCTCTTTTTTTCGCGCTCATTCTATGTATGAATACTATGTATCACTCTTCATTTTCCAATCAATGAAATCAATTCACTGTGTATTTTCCCTATAGTTTCATCATTGTCAACAAAGACCTAAACTAATATTACTATTTCATGTCATTAAAAATGTAGATTTTTATAAAAACGATGTTTTCAATCAACAAGTGTCACTACGGAGTATTACTTTCTTGAATGATAAGAAATTTTCAACTAAAACTAACCTGGAGTATGTCGCAAAACAAGTTCTTTGTGGACACATAACAAGTATGACACAAGTTATTTAACCAATTCCTGCTCTTGTTTCATCTCCTATTTGGTATGAAGACTTTGTGGACACAGAACAAGTATCTACTTCATCAAATGCTCTTATGCTTGAAACTATTTCAACACCAACACTTCAAGTGATGATTCAATTCTTGAGCCAAAATTTGAACCTGATCTTGTTCCAAAACACTCTTCTCAGCCTGAAACTACTAGAAAATCTACTAGAGTTACAGTGCAACCAAGTTGGATGAAAGATTATGTTACTCCTCATCATCCAAAGGCTAATCAAGTATTTTTTTTATTTCTCTGCAAAATCAATTTTATGCTTTTCTGTGTGCATTAGTTAGTTAGACTACTCTAACTTATTTCAAGGAGGCTATAAAAGATGCAGAGTGATGCAAAGCTATGGATGATGAGCTAAGAGCTTTAGAAGAAAACAATACTTGGGAAGTTACTTCTTTATCAAAATACAAGAAAGCTATAGCCTGTTATTGGATTTACAAAACTAAACTCAAGTTTGATGGATCGCTGGATAGAAAGAAAGCCACATTAGTGATCAATGGTAATAGACAAAGGAAAGGAGTTAATTATGAGGAGACCTTTGATCTAGTAATAAAAATGGTCACAGTTAGGGCCTTTTTAGTTGTTGCAGCCATGAATGGTTGGGACACCTGTCAAATAGATGTTTCTAATGCTTTTTTACATGGTGATCTCTTTGAAGAAGTATATATGCAAATGCCTCAAGGCTATATTGGTCAAGGGGAGAATGTGAAGGGCACTTCCTCTACTCTTGTCTACAAACTAAAGAAATCATTGATTTGTCTTAAACAGGCACCAAGATAATGGTTTGCCAAAGTGTCCTCTGCATTACTGTCCTTTGGATATGTTCAATCCAAGCCTGACTATTGATTGTTGACCAAATCAGACAAATCTTCTTTCACTACAGTGCTAGTTTATGTAGATGATTTGCTGATTACTGGTTCCAGTAAGACTAAAATTTAAAATCTCAAATCACAGTTAACCTCTCTTTTTCACATGAAATACTTAGGGGGATTAAACTACTTCTTAGGGCTGGAAATTTGCAAGAAGTAAACAAGAAATTTTCATATCACAAAAGAAGTATACTTTGGATCTGCTCACAGAAGCTGGATTGTCTAATGCCAAAGCTTACAAATTGCTAATGGATTCTCATGTTAAACTACAGATATGGGAACTCCTCTTCCTGATCCATGAGTTTATAGAAGATATATTGGCAAGCTCATTTATCTCATAGTTACAAGGCCTGGCATTTTCTACACAGTACAACTTTTGAGCCAGTTTATGCAAAATCCAACCTCTGTACATATGCAGGCAATCAAACATCATCTCATATACTTGTTGAATTCCCCTGGTCAATGTATACTTCTAGCACATAAATCTGTTGTTCATTTGACTGCAAACTGTGATAGTGATTGGGCCAACGGTCCTATGACAAGAAGGTCCACAACTGGTTATTGTATTCTTCTTGGGTAATCTCCAGTGTTATGGAAGTCCTCAGCTGAAGCTGAGTATAAGTTGAGTATAGAGTCATGGCTCTGACTTGTTGTGAAGTAACTTGGTTACTTTCTCTTCTTAAGGATTTGGGACTTAAGGATCTTGGACCAATTGATTTAAAATGTGATAACAAAGTAGCCATTTATATAGCAGCCAATCCTTTCTTTCATGCTAGAACTAAACATGTTATATCAAACTATATAGCATGGACAGAGCTACTCATGGAAGAGGATGGGCCATGACCAACCCAAACTCTCCATTTTAATGTATAAATATTATGTAATCTCTTACTTTGGTCAATATTAAAAAGTATTTGGCCCACCCAATTTAAATAGTTTCACAAGTTAATACTATTTTTCTTCCTTCTCGGGTTGTGTTATTTATAAGAAATTGCTAAAATTAGTTTTAAGAGGTAGTATGTATACTCTTGATGCTATTGATCATTATATCCAATCAACTCAATTCTTAAGTGAATAAAATTAGTTTTGAGTTTTATCAAACATTGTGTCAGATTGATGTCATACGGTTTTGTTTTTGTTAGTTACCATTACATATGTATATGTACGAATAAGTTACGGTACTTAACATAGTGACCAAATTATTAAGTTTTCTAAACGTTTTATTGTTTGTTGAAATTTTTTTGGCCCATTGATTAACGATTAAATTAACACCTTTATATATATAATATATAATAAAATATATATAATAAGTATAATCTAAAAATAATTAATGAAACCGAGAAGTAGTATAGAATATTCCTGGGTCGTTTATCCCCAACGAGGCTGGACTTGAAAATCAATACAGTCGAAAAGTTGGAATTTGAATGGTATTAATGATTAAGAGGATTAGAAGGCTAAATTATCTACTAATATGCAAAAACGATTAAGAAAAAACCTAAAAATTATGAAATAAAACTATAAAAGTGCAATTCGACGTTCGCGAACAGAGCGGCCCTTCATCCTCTAACTTCTTTAAATCTTTTGCAAATCTTTTGCAATTATGACGGGCAACTTGTCGTTACCTTCCAAAAATGCATATTCTAAATGAGGTGACAAGTCCTTGAGTTCAACCTCAGGGGGCTCATTAACTGAAGATTTTTCATTGTTTGCTTCATAAATTTTAAGATCTTTTCTGATTTCCGGCAAATAATTTCCTTGGTTCGGAGGTGGTGAAGGATCACTATTAAGGATTGCTTCGAGGAGAAGAATGTCCCCATCAGGGTCATAATACGTTGGATCAACTTCCGGTGAAGTTGGATCGTCCTCTATAGCAAGAAAAGAGTTGGCTTCTTCGAAAAGGAGAAAATCATTGTCCCCGAATGGAGTTAAAGTCGGAGATGAAGTAGAGACGATTGGATCATAGTAAGGAGTGGGATTTCCACTCGAGATCAAATTTGAGAATCCAAGAACTTCTTGAGAGTATTCTTCACAAGCCATATCAATGACGTCAATTCGGTTTGCCGTCATATGATTTTAATTAGCTGTGTATCTCGAAGTTTGGTCCAGATTTAATGTGATGGCCTCTTTGCCAACACGAAGGGTTATTTCACCTTCGTATACATCTATCAATGCACGACTGGTCTTTAAGAAACTCCTCCCGAGAATTAAAGGTACTCGGAGGTCTGACTCAAAATCTATGACCACGAAATCTGTTGAAAATTGGAACTTTCCCACCGTTACATAGACGTCTTTGGGGATACCGATCGGTTCAGAGATCGAACAGTCTGCTTGTAACACCCCCAAAATAGGTCGCAGCGGAATAAGGGTCCGGGGCGTGTTACTTCAAGATCAATAGCACAAGCTATATAAGAACGACACAAAAAGTCATTTAAAATGATACATTGGATTTAATTGAAAGACTTAATACAAAAGCATATAGCTTTACTTGTTCATTGTTGAATATTACAAAAGTTGACATTGCATTTCCCCAAAACATGATGC
>BQNB010064912.1:18497-35128 GCA_026074375.1 Tanacetum coccineum
TATTGAATTTATTAATAAACTAAGACAATACAACGAGTATTTATAAGACAAACAAAAAGTAAAACTCTAAACAATAAATGGGCCTAAACAAGTACGCCGGGCTAATAGGCTTTATTATCTAACAGGGAGAAGTGTGGGAGTTTGTAAGTCATCTTGTACATGTAAGTAATACATGTGTAAGTTTGTAAAACATTTATAGGTAAGGAGGTGAGAAAACTCAAAGCATGATTAACCTCCAAATACCACAAACTCAATTAGTCATTTAGACTTTAATCCATGATAATCAATAATAGATTTGATAACTAATCATCTTGATGCAAACAAGCTAAGTGCTTTGCATCTCAAGTAAAGCATATCCCATAACGGGAAAAGATGCGTTTACGCAAATTGACCTTTGACTTAGTTTGACCAATAAAGGAGTAAAACCCGTTACGTGATTAGGAACAACGTAAATCCAGATTAAGGTCAAATGAATACTTTCGTTCGATGGTATGTTGAAAATATGATCATACTAGGTTTAGAAAGAAGTTTCGGCCTTGGCTAGAGGCGTTTGATAAAAGATATGAGTTGGCGTTTTGTTGAAAAACAAGAGGATTTGTTTTTGCTCATCTAAGTCTAAAACTCATTTGGAGTGTTCCTAAATGTTCAAATATCATATACATACATTTATTGAAGTTTCCACATGTGTCGGGTAAGAGGAAAGCCGACAAAATTAAATTCGTAAAAAACAGAATTCGCAAGTGGCACGCTGGCCACGTGCTGACGCGTGCCTAGCGCGCTAGAGGCAAATATTCGGTTTTATGAATTTTGGCTATTGTTTGTTATTTTATGTTTTGCAAACGTTTATTTGTCATCGTTAAAATGTAAATAAGATCATAGTCAAAGTTACACCAACATATATGTTTAGGTTTTAGACTCGAATTTGATTGAAAAAATGAAACTGATTTTTCCCTGACGGACTGAGAGTCATGCGGTCCCAGATTGATATGGGGGTTGTCTGAGGTAGATAAGGGACCGCCCTCTGTGATAAGGGGGCCGGCACCTGATCCCTCAGTTTTCTGTGATTTTACAAATTTTATTTGTTGAGTCCCGCTTGATGATGCTTCTACCAAATTAAAACCTAGACCCGATTTATCTCCAGGGGGTTTTTGAAAACTTAACATTTTCTTAAGCGAGTGAGTACTCTTTTCAAATTGAGTAAGCTTGGACGCTTCCTCTTTGAGTTTATCATTTTCAAATACAAGGTTTTGACACTTTGTACACCTGATGTCGATTTCTTTGTTTTTCTCTAATCTTGACACCTTTTCTTTTAATTCAAGTATTTCTTTTTCTAGCTTATTTCTAATAGTTTTTAGTGACTTATTTTTGTTTATGACTTTTAAACTCATTTTTCATAAACGGTGATAGTCACTATCTAGTTCAAGATCATCAATTTATGATAAATCATCGCTATAAAATTTGGTTTCGGAAAGTACCTCATTAGATGCTTAAGCCATAAGACACGTTTAGTCTTTGGTCTTTTCTTCCTCTTCTTCACCGCTATCGCTCCAAGATCCTCCAACAAAATCCCTTTGGTTTTTGTTTCTTGATTTGATGATGACAAATAAAGTTTCAAAAAGAAAATAAAATTACAAACATAGCGAAGATGAAGACCGCCGTTGATGTAGTTTACGTCTTGATCTTGGCCTTGTAATTTGGTGAAGCTTGAACATTGTCATCACCTTATGAGTCTTACATAGCTTTTATACTTCCATGTATGCTATGGCTCTTTGCTTCCGTAAAAGCTAGCTGTACTTGCTTTCTCGATCCATAATAGGCATCTTTGCTTGCTTTCCTTCTCCCCCTTTTGTCAAATCAAAAAGACGGGATCTTGGTCTTTTATTGGAAGGTTGATATCGTTGTAAAAGAAAGAATATAGATATCATGACACATGACCCCTAGATCGTTGCTCCCCCTTATTCTAAGGTGGGGATCTATGGGTCTAGAGCATTACCTTTGAAGTGTTCTTGGCTACAACTAGCAACAAGTAAACACAAAACAACATAAGCAAACATATACTCATGTTCAAGTCCAACATGGATTAGTTTACCATTTGGATACTTACAAACATGGATTAGTTCAAGCATAGCATCATATCATACATATCCAAATGTTGATAAAATTAAGCAATCACATGCGTAACATCATCATATAGTTATTCATAGGGCTAATTTATCAATCATGCATCAATATAAAATCATACTTAAGTAAGCATAATGTATATTCAAATTAGAGCACATAGTTTCACATAAAAGCACTTTAGGAGTGTAAAGCTAGACTTAGATGTTCAAGGCAAAATGTGATAGATATCTAATTACATTTAATTGTACACGTGCCTAAACGTAATTCCTGGCGTCTAATCAGAATCCTACTAGGATATGAATGCAACTTTGAGTGCATTTATGCTTAGATGTTTTGTGCAATATTTGCATCAACAATTTGAGTATTGTTTTTGAATTGTATATGATCCTAAGGTGAGAAGGCTTTTCAAACTTTAGGTTGTATTTCCAAAGATGAGTGGGCATATTATGTAAGTAGATACTAATCAAGCACACTCAACATCTTAATTTTGCTAAATAACCAAAAGCTCTAAGCATAAGTTACTACCCAATGGTAAGTTATGGCATGAGGGGATCCCTTAGTGAGTGATTGACACTATGTATTACTCTCCCCCTAGATTAACACAACCTTTCAAAGTTAACACCTATATGATGTAAAGGTGACCTCAAAAACTACAACATATCCTTTATCTTTGAAAATAAATTAATTATAACCCCTTACATGTCTTTCATGTAATTCCTAAACACATAAATCAAGCTTTATGAGCGTAGTGTCATCCAAAGCAAGCAAAATTTAAAATGTCTAGATTATCCTAATCTAGAAAAGCGTAAAGATGTGCACCATACATATTTCCTTCATTGACCTCATATTGAAATTTATCTTTCCTAAGTTTTGAAGATGCATGTCTGACGAACGATCATGAGTAGGTAATGCATAAATTCAAATAATGCATTTGAGCATCTAAAGTCTAATTAAAGGTAATTTGTTAGAGTTGTGAGCTCATGATCTACTATCTTTTATAGACATGCAAACAATTTATCATCTTAACAATAAGCATGAAATTAACTACCATCATGGCAAGTAGGCATGTAAGCAAATATCAACAAAACATATTTCTCATGCAAGCACATTTTACATGTCGTCATTAACTAGTGAGCATATAACATTTATAAAATAGCATGGTAGGTAAGCATATAAGTAAATAGTATCAAAACATATTTTTCATGCAAGCATAATTTTCATATCATCACTTAATAACACTAACAAGTAAGCATATAACCACATAACATTTAGCCTATCATCAATTAATCATTACGAGACGTGAGCATATCATCCAAGTATCTTTAGTTTATGCTAAACTAACTTATTCATAAAGACTATTAATCAATAAGCATACCATTTCAATCATAAGTAGCAAGAGTCACATAATCACATACAAACAATCACAAGTAAGCACATAATCATCTATTACAAAAATCACACAAGTTTGTCATGCAACTATCTATATGAAAGCTAGGATGATATTCTCAAAAGTTTGGTAACTTAATGCTTGTGATATTCCTTTTAGATGTTTGATGATATTATTGTTGGTTTGTTGTGTCTCTTGATTTGAAACAACATGCTTTTGTTTTAAGTTCAGGAAGTCTTAATTCTTTGTCGGTGTTTTTAGTTAGAGTTGGATGATCAAGTAACACAAGTTAGTTACTATAATTATGCATGCATGCATCATGATTTTTCGAGCCATGCATGATACTTACAATTATAGTTGGTTGTGAGGAACATTTGATCATCATTTTGGATTTTCGGTAATGATAGCTTTCCATTTGCGTTGCAAGGAAAATACTTAGGAGCTCGGTTAAGTAGTCCAAGTTATCAAACCTATTTCGATGTGTATTTTAATCCCTTTGGATATTTTACACATATAGGAACTCATAGTCTATTATACAAGCGCAAAGTGTTGCAAAGTATAATATATCGGAATTATGGTTCGATGTGTTGTGTCAACAATGATAATCTTTAACTACTAAAGGAACGGTAAGTTAAGTCGGACGAGAAGACTATATTATCATGTTTATTCTTTGTGTATTTTAGTATGTTATGCAATACCATACCAAATTCAATTTCAAAAGAATTCTCTTTAACTACATGAGTAGTTTGTATGTTTGCATAAAGTTCTTTTTTTCCTTCCCTACCCTAATACACATAGCATGCAATCAACACATAAAATGAATAAGTTGACATAAATAAAACGTCTTCATAACAAGGGTGAGTTACGATCCAAAGTGATTTTGTTAATGAATTTGTCTATTTAATCTTTCTGTCTATCATGGGGAATAGAGCATGCAATGCTGCGAGTAAGTAGATTTCACACATTTAAACATGTGAGGAGAAGATTACCACAATATTGCCAAGATGTAGATCAAATTTCTTGTTCATAGCACATAGGTTTGACATGTAGAATCTGAGATAATATCAACCATAGTTTGAATAATACATTGACATATATCCATCATCTTGTTAAAACAACGATGTTGCTTAATCCATGGCCTTTCACATAATCCAGCACATATCACAGTACATTAGCTCTAAGAAACACATATAAAGGTATGCAAATAACATCTAGACCTCTAATTATTCTCTAAACAACTCCTCAAACAATATCTCTATGTGCATGTCAACCATGAACAACCTCAACTAAACTCGATCAGTTTAGACTTTGGGAAATGTCATGCGAAAATCATAAGTTTATTTTGTTTTGTACCTAAGTGTCCTCTCATTCAACTCACCAATTACTTGTTTTATTGGGTGACCTCTAGCTTCTTTGACATTTTAAGGATAACCGCTGCTCAAAAGCATTAGCTTCTACTAATAGAGACCAGTAACTGGATCTAATGAACAAAAGTACATTGATGCTTATCATCCTCTACCGAAGGAGATGACTTAGGCTTGGGCAAACTCTCATCAAAGGTTGCGTTGAAAGACTCCTCAATTCTCATTGTTTTTTTTATTAAGCACTATGTATGCTTTCCTAGTTTGAGAGTATCCTAAAAATACACCTTCGTATGAATTTGGGTCAAACTTGATGAGATGTACTTTAGTGTTAAGTATAAATACTTTACAACCAAAGACCTTAAGGTACTCTAATGATGGCTTCCTATTTCTAAGGATTTCATAGCGTGTTTTATTAGTGAATTTTCTAAGGATTTCGTATGTTGTCGTATCTAATGCATGACACCAAAACTAGTTGTGGAATGAAAGGATCGTCACCATAGAATTGACTCATCTTTACCTTACCTTGCTATGTATTCTTCAACAATCTCATTCGAATTAGAGAAGTGAACTGTCCGACAAGTTATAAGCCATTCCATGTTGTTCATAAAAGCTCCCAAATTGAATTTTATCAAATTCACTACTATGATTTGTTACAATTGAGACAACAGAACAATAATGTAGGTTTACAAGCTTTTTGCATAATATTTTAAACATTTCTAATAACCAGTCCTCCTTAGACACTGCAAATACAAAACCCAAAGTGTAGTTTGAGTGATCATCCACAATCATTAAAGTGTAGAGGTTTCCTCCGTAACTTTGAATTGGAGATGGACCAAACAAATCTAAGAGAGAGAGACACCATGATATATACTGGTTCGGGAAGGTGGGTTTAGTCCTTTCGTACGTCCAGTTTGGAATCTACGAGACCTATACTATTCCTATTATAATCCTTATGGTGGACTACAAACCGTATTATAATTTAACTCCACCGATATGCACAAAGATCGGCGCTCACAAAGAAGAGTTACTACCTACGGTATTCCGCCCTCAAAATCCACTCCTAAGAACTCGTAATTCGACTTAACCTATAACCATAAAGACTTCCCCTTGGAAGCTTACCAAACCCTACTAGATCACCAATGATCTAGGCTTGATCACCCGGGATCAAGACTCTCCTTAACTGAGGTTACCGCTGAATGAAAGATAGATAGATGAACCAAGTCCTAACCTAACCTAGAGACTCGATTCTAATAGAAAGGGTAGGAGAAAGAAGACCCTCGACTAATAACACTCAAGTGTGAATTAGGTACTTGTATGTCTTTCTTGCAGAGATGTGTTCTTCAAAAGAATACTAGATGAGAAGATTAAGAACACAAAAGGTGTTAGACTTACATGATTAGAGAAGAGAAAAGAGAGGAAATAATGTTTGCAAGAGGTGAGAAATACAAAGGCCAAGGGTGGGTATTTATAGGCAAAGAGTCCCAAATGTGGGAAAACATTTCGCAACTGGCGCGCTGCCCACACGTCAGCGCGTGGCCAGCAAGCCAGATTTCTGACTTTGTTTTTCTGGACTTTGGCGTTTTAAATACATGCACTTGTTAAATCCCCAATTGTACTTCACGCTATGACCTTTTCAATCATCTTAATTCTCAAAGGCAACCACTCAAATAGCCATGTTTGATAAAAGCGTTTGTGAAGTGTTTAAAAGGATTTTGTTTGTCTGATATTGAAAAGAGAGAAAAGAACTATCGGACAAGGGTATTTTGGGTATTCATCCAATGTAACTATCTAGTAATGGAAACTAAACCAAGGTTGAAGAGATTTGGTTTGGAGTAAAAAGGAATATTCCAAGAATATTCTTAACTTGGGGAAAAAGGGTGGATGTTATGAGGGGAGAATTTTAAATTAAATTTTAACATGTGTGTAAAAGAAGATATGATAAGGATGAGTTGTATGTGAGTTGGCATGATATGATGTTGATGGGATGGAAAGATCTTTCAAAATAAAGGGTAGAAATGAGATGGTAAAGAGGTAAGTTGGATAGGTAAAGTGGCATAATCAAGCGTTAAGAAAGAAGAAAAAATTATTTTGTTGGGTTTAAAATGTGTAAGTAAGTAGAATTTCACTATGAGAAAATGGTGGAGATGAGTGAAGTTGGATTTTATAAGATGGTGGCATGATCAAGGGTTAGATATTGGAGTTTGTGTGTTTTGTGTATGTATGAAAATCAAATGAAGAAGATGATGAATAGAAGATGTGTGGTGGGGAATGTTTGATGTGATGTAGAGGAGCCTATTTTGGAATGTTGGGGGACAAGAAGTACACAAGGTACAATGTTGTAAGAGAATGTGAGTTGTCCCATGTGAGGATAAGATTGGGGAATGTTTAAGTGGGGAAGGTTTAATCTTGTGAAGGTTTAGAAAAAGGAAGTATAAAGAAGATGGTGATAAGTGTGAAATTAAAGGATTGATTTGGGTTGATAATCACTTTGCCATTAAGAGAGAAAAGAGTGGGTATGAGTAATTATGGAATGATTTAGGGAAAAGAATGTTTAGGGTGTATGTGGAAGGTATAATCATTTGTTGGGTAAGAAGGGTTAAACAAATGACTAGGAAGAATGTGTTTTAGGAATGTGTAGAAAGGAATGTTTAATCATTTGTTGGGATAGAAGGGATTAACAAATGATTAAGGAGTGTGGAAGTGGAAAGTGATATAGAAATGTGGTATGGAGAAATGTAGGAGTTTATAAAGCATTTATAAGTAATAAAGTGCGAAAAACTCAAAGTATAATTAACCTCCAAATACCACAAACTCAATTAGTCACTTGAACTAAATACATGATAATCAACAATGGATTTGATCACTAATCATGTTGATGCAAACAAGCTAAGTGAATACTTTCGTTTGATGATATGTTGAAAGTATGTTCATACTAGGTTTAGAAAGAAGTTTTTGCCTTGGCTAGAGGCGTTTAATAGAAGAATTGAGTTGATGTTTTGTTAAAAAATGAGAGGATTTGTTTTTGCTCCTCTTTAAGTCTAACCTCATTATGAGTGTTCCTAAATGTTCAAATATCATATACATACCTTTATTGAAGTTTCCACATGTGTCGGGTAAGTGGAAAGCCGACAAATCTAAATCCGTAAAACGATACCACGAGTTGACGTGCTGGACACGCAGCTGACGCAGCCTATGCGTGCCAGATTCACAAATCTGTTTACAGATTTTGGCTATCAGTTGTATTTTTAGCGTTTACGAACATTTTATTGGTCCATCGTTAAAAACTTAAAGGAGATCAAATTCGATGTTGCAAAGCCAAAGTATACAAAGGATAACTTGTCCAGCATGTCAAATGGGTAAGAGCAAGAAAGTATCTCACAAACCCAAGCCTAAACCAAGCACAAACGAAAGATTACAGTGTTGTGTATGGATCTTTGTGGACCAATAAGGGTAGAGAGTATAAATGGAAAGAGGTATATTTTGGTTATTGTTGATGATTACTCAAGGTTTACATGGGTGAAGTTTCTGAGGACTAAAGATGAGACTCCTGATGTGATAATTAAGTCCCTGAAACAGGCACAAGTTAGTCTACAAGCAACGATCAGATATCTTCGTATAGATAACGTAACTGAATTTAGTAATCCACATGAGACTTGCAACGGAAGATGTTGGAATCACTCATCAAACGTCAGTTGCAAGAACACCACAGCAGAACAGTGTCGTTGAACGGCCGATAACGTACTTTAGTAGAGGCTGCAAAATGAGAACATGTCTAACCTTTTTACCAAATCTCCATATTTCGTGGGCCTGGAGTTTATGAATATTATGTATACACTCTAAACCGATTCTCTTATCCATACACGATTACAACAAAACACCATATGAATTGCTATCGTAACAAAAACCAGACTTAAGTTTCTTCACGTCTTCGGTGCAGTGTGTTATCCAACCAACGACAGTGAAGATCTTGGAAAATTAAAATCGAAAGCAGACATTGGTATTTTCATTGGTTATTATCCATCAAAGAAGGCTTAGCGGATAATGGAAATAATTCATGTACAATTTGATGAACTAACCCAAGGACCCGAGCTTCAACCATTGACTTCTAGACAAATCAGTTCAGGACACCTATACGAAATATGTGATCCTTCACATCGCATCAATCCACCAACAACAAGTGTTGATGTGTATTTTATTTTAAAATATATTTTATTCAAGTTTTAAATTTATAAACTCGATTCACCTAACAAACGCACTAACGGGCAAAGAACCCGATCGTGAGTAGTGTAGAGATGGTAAATCTATGGTCGTCCCAAGAGCTAAGTGTTAATTAGTTTTAATTTGAAGTGTCACGTTTTGAAAATGGTTTGAGATTGATTTTGAAAATAACAAGAAAGTAAATATGCAGAAATTAAAAGAGATAGAAGTAATCAGGGAGAAATGCATGCTAGCCTAGCCATTTCATTACTACCATTATAACTATGTTTCCCTGTGCAATGTTACACCATGGTTTCATTAGTGGTTTCTAAAGTTGATAGACCTGGATAGATATCTTTAGTCTGCCTTATAATTCCTGCAATCCCGAATCCCACGAAAGTCACGAAGGTAGGGCAACCAGGTCATAATGATTAATCCCAATTATCCCCAGAACTAGTCTAATAACCTATAAAGATAATTAACCCTCTCTGAAAGAGTTCCTGTGCTTTTTAAGTATATTAGGTGATAGAGGTGGTAACAGGGTTAGTTCCTACACTAGGTTTCGAATACCATCCTTCCCTAGTACCCTGCTAATCCCATGTTCAAGTGGTAATCTAATAACAGGATTAACATGATCTAAACCACCCGCAATACTACCAAAACCCAGGGTTACACGATAGTCAAAAGGATATCCAACGAAACCATGATCTAACAGGAAACAAACATTATAACGATAGTAAATTCATGACCTAGGCCAGCACTTGAAGTGCTTAGCCGCTCATGGCAACAACAAAGCAAGAATTAATAAAGATAATCATGGATGGAAAACTCATAATTCTTACAGAAGTTGTTTATGAACGATTAAATACAAAAGTAAGTTAAAGTTTAGATCTCCCTTGGACTTCTTATGGAATTCTTCTAGCTATGGAGGCCTTGATCACCCCTTGGATTTGTGGTGGGATGGTTGATATCGAATTGTTTGAATGAGGCCTCTATTTATAGATTTCGAATAGTTTAGTTAAGCGCGTAACCTTTTAGGGGTTTATGCCGTAAACTGCTGACGTGCACTTTCCATCTTGTAGTCTTAAAGGATGTTACGGCGTAATCAATTTTCCACGTTACACTGTAATGTTGACTCAGAAAACTTATCCTTCCATAATAATAATGTTACGGCGTAAACCTTGCGTGTGGTTACGCCGTAATCTTGCTGGGTGACGTGTCTTGCCTTGAATAGGTTACAGCGTAACACTATCGTAGGGGTTACGCCGTAAAGTCTCAAAAGAATCCATGTTTTCTTCATTTTTACGTTCTTTTCCCGTGTTTCTTGTCACATACATGCATTTTTGTGAATACGGCCGAACCTCAAGGACAAGAGAGAAGAGTTTTACTTGTGTGTGTAAGAGTGTTATGCATTTATCCAAATTGATAAGCTAACATATAATGATGGGTAATAGAAAACAACCATATTGAGTGTGGGAGAGGACCTAGGCGTCGGCCTAAGGCCTTGAGCATGCAACTTGTACATTTTTTTTTCTTTTTTTTCTTGTTAAATACTTGTGCACCAATTTAATTTTAAAGTTAACTTAACAAGGTTTAAATAAAACGCGAGCTTCGGCCAAAGACAATGAACAACGACGACGAGGTTAAAAATAATAATTTACGGTCATAACAATAATAACAAGATGTGTCGTAAACTTTTACGGTGCTCCAAACGATTAACGAACGCGTGGTCAAATGGTGACTCACAAAACGTCAAAAATAAATATTTTAAATTTCCGTTCGCAATAAAATATGGAGATAATTATTTACGACAAATAAAATTTTAAATGTCGACGTTCGCTTATGAAAACTCGTAAAATAATTATTATGACGTCGAACTCGCGATCGTCATACGCGTCGTGAAACTCGGGTTGTTACAATAGTCTAAGTCTTCAAATGTGAAAACTTAATGATATCATCATAATGGGTTAGCTAATAATGAGATCTTGCGGAGGGTGCTAACCCATTCTTCATAGCATCGGATGGCTTATAGTTGCACCATCCTCAAAATCACTAGGTGGCTTATAGTTGCACCACCTTTCTACTTAGTTGGTTTTATAACACGTAACCAACCTCAGGAGTTATCACATTAGGTGGCTTATAGTTGCACCACCTTTTTTATTATTTTATTTTTACTATACTCCTGGACATGAATAACATACCCCCTAACTTAATATAAACAGTATCGAAAGTGATAATACCTGGGAATCTTCTATGATCATAATAATACGTCTTCAATGAAAGTGCCAATCTTTGAACCATCTTCCTGAACCATAGACTTAGGTAGCCATAAATTTCAACACCCAATAAATATAGGCTACAGGGTTGGCTAAGGCGAAATGGTGTAATGAAACATCTAACAATGGGTGAAAACATAAATTGGCTAAACAAGGGTGATCTAAGGGTATTTTGCACTAGTGATGAGTGCAACAAGAGGGTTTTTAACACGAGAGGTCGACAAGTCAGTGTACCAAGTTGATAAACACACACATATAGGATTATTTGGGTGAATTCCTAAATGTTGCCTTCTCAAACCATCTATTCATGCTAATCAGTTAGGTCTTGAAATATACAGGCCAAGTTCTAAAGTCTACAATACTACCGACACACTTAATATTTTGGTGGATTTTTGTATAATGAGGTGAAAACGGAACATTAGGCTTAAACCTCACCAAGTAATAATAAAGAGTAATGTGCATTCGGCAAAGATTAATTCTAGTTTAGTAAGAAAAACATGTTAAAATTTTAAAATCGGCATCATTTTTCAAAGAAAACTTATAAAAATCGAAGGCAAGAATAGGTCAAGTGATAATTCTACTCCCATCCCCTCACTTGTTTTGTACAATGTCCCTATTGTACATTAAGGAAATGAAATAAAGAGGAAGAGTAGAATTAGAACAAGAAACTCCCTTGAGCATTGCTTCTGAACATATGAAATGTAATAAGCCGGTGGAGAAATCTAGAAAATCTCCATCGTGAGCAAAGCTCATTTTCCCCTGTGATCACTAAAACAAACTAATAGCATATACAAACCTAACTCACTTTCGTAGGAATCACGGTTGCATTTAGCATATGCAACAAGCCTTTTAAACCAATTGGTGGCCCAAGTGGACGAGTGAAGTCTCGATAGGGTTTCCAGGGAATACCCACAAAGTTCAATTAAAGATAAACAAGGTTTAGGCAGTTAAAACTTAATTTTAAGGTTTTTCAGAAAGAGGTTACGGCGTAACTCCGGTGGTTACGCCGTAATCATGTGGTATATATTTTTAAGATTTTTTATGATTTAAATACGAATTACGGCGTAACCATAATAAAGGATTAAGGCAATAATTGAATTGTCACTGACGTAATCAATGTATGTTACAACCGTAACTGCTGCTAACGTCCTCAAAGCAACCATCACAATTATGGTCGAAGTCAATCTCAAAAGTTGCCTCCTACTGTTGGAAAAACCATGCAAACAAAAGTCAACATGAAAACCAAACTAATTTCGGAGAATGAAATTCATTGATAAAATAACGGGTTGTCTCCCACAGCACTTTTGTTTATTAATGAGTCTTTAAGTTAGACTCATGCCCACTCCTAACGTTGTAATGCCTTTATTCCCAATTAATAACTTCATAATCAGTTGTATTCGTTCACCCAACTAAAGGGCATCCTTAGAAGATACCTTTTAATCTTTTGTTAAGGTTGATGAATTCCCCTAGACTTATCTTCGTCACTAATTTTTAGAATGGGTCCCATTGTATTGTGTTGTCTTACAGTCAACTTACCAAATCTCTTTTCGGCACGAGGCATATTAAATATAGTTTTATCATCCCCAATTTAAACCAAAGCACACCATTAACCCGGTTATCTATAATCCCTACGTGTTCTTTGAAAGGTTGTCCAAATAGAACTTCGGTCAACCCTTTTTCCACATATTCGTTGATGTTTTTGAGAATGATGAAATCAATTAAGAATTGATGACCCCCGACGAACACATGTAAATTTTTAGCAAACTCCACCATATTGTTCCTTATGTATACAAGTTCATGTTTCATGATAGAGTTATAAGCTTTTCGAGACATAATGTTAAAAGGAGATTGTGGCTCAGTGTAAGGATCAAAGTTTACAAACCTTATTTTGCAAGTGATTTGAAGGTTATAGGGGCTATGGAGATGGATTCTATTTCTACTGCTTAAGAACTCGAGTTTAACATGTAATTTAGTCTCCTCGTTGGTCAAGTCCCTAAAATCCAGGTTATCCCACACATTATATATCTTGACAAAGTCATCCATACTGATGGTCGAATTACTATTGGGATTATATAACATTTCACTAGAATCATTGTTAAGCCTAGCTGACCTTGGAGGTGAAAGGAACATTGTATCATAATTTTCCAAGTTAGGCGATAAGTCATTATCGTTTAGGAAAATGCCTAAATCATCACTTAAAAGTAACTCTTCTAGGTCTCTATGCTTATCAAACTTGTTGACTTCTGACAAAATATTTATAACACAAACTGGTGAAATTACAACTGGGGATTCTCTTTCATTGATGTTGAAAGTAATTTGTTTAGTCCCTACTTCTAAAGATATTTTTTTACTGAATACATCAATCCTGACATGAGCAGTAGCAAGCATAGGTCTCCCTAGGATTATTAGGACTTTATCATCCTCAACTATATCAAGAATGATGAAATAGACAGGAAATATGAATTTATTAATTTTTACTAGCACATTTTCAACTATTCCCTTCAGCGATTGTATGGATCTATCAGCCATTTCTATAACCATATTGATTGGTTTAAGATTCCCAAGTCCAAGCCATTTAAACAAGGAAAAAGGCATAATACTGATGCTTGCCCCCAAATCGGCTAATACATTGCTTACGATGGTGGCACCAATAGCACAAGGCAGAATGAAACTTCCTGGGTCTTTTTCCTTCGGTGGAAGCTCATTTTGAAGGATAGTAGAGCATCGAGCATTCAATTTAATAGTAGATACTTCCTCGATTTTTGATTCACGAGATACCAGTTTTTGTAGATGTTAGGTATGTTTTGTATTTACTGATGTGGTATGGATTGATTCCCCCTTACCTTTTTCTTTAAGAATGCGTCTTTTTACCTTTTCTACGAAAGTCTCAACCTTTAGAGTAGGTTTTTTGCTAGCAGGTTCAAGTTTAATGGTGCATTCTCGGTTAGTGAGATTATGTGTAGAGATTAATTGAACGAGGTGATTTACATTTTCCTCAAGTCTCTTTATTGAAATATCATGATTTTTGAGGTTTATTTTAGTATTTATCATGAATTTCTTCATCCATTTATTCAGAACATCTTGTCTCTTGCTAGATTCCTTCAGATAATGTTCAAATGTGTCCTTGAGGTTAGTTGGGTGAATGTTTGATTTAGGAGAGGATTTTTCGTAACTGATCTCACTAGTCCTTGTACTTTTGATTTCTTCATGGAGGCTTTTCATTTATTCGTTCGTATTAATTCTACGAACATCTACTCTAAGCTCATCCATTTTATGGTTTAGGTCTTTGAGTTTCTCGGCAATAATACCGAATGGAGTTAGAGTATTTTTGCTTTCCTCATTGTGCCATTTATGGGAGTGATCAACCAATTCTTGAATTGATTTCAACGCTTCCGAAGCTGTAAGCCCATGAATAAGACCATTAGAATCAACAATTCGTCGAGTCTGGCCCTTTAGCTCGTTATAAAAGGTATTTACTTTTTAATGATCATTATAATCATGAAATTGGCATTTAAAGAGGAGGTCGTTATATCTTTCCCATGTGTGAAATAATGATTCTCCATCTTCCTGCTTCAAATTACGGATTTCTCCTAATTGTTCAAGTATCATAGCAGGTGGACAAAATCTTCGGATGAAGTTTTGTTTTAATTCGTCCCAATCCTTTGCATGTTCAGGAGATGTTCTGTTGAACCATATTTTGGCTACCCCAACTAGCGTTAGAGGGAATACTCGTAAGAGAGCGGAATCTTTTGTGTTGAATAGACTAGCAACTTCGAGCAGTTTTCTGATATGCTTGATCATTCTCAGTTGAGCTTCCTGAGAAGGTAGTTTTACGTAACTCTCTTAAAAATTGTCTTTTGATTTCAAATGTAGCATTCTCAGGATTGCTTATTCTTCTGCGGTTGTTGTTAAGAGTAAGATATTGTTCAAGTGTGAGGGTTTCGATGTCTATTTCTCCAACATCTTCATATTCTGATTCGGATGACTCAGATTCATAAAAAGTATAAATGTTGTGGATTGGAGCAGGCGAAGTGTCTCCACTAGTACAAAAAGTAGATTTGGTCACACATGGGCAAAATGGAACAGCCACACATTCACATATTTATGTGGCTAAAGGTACCAAAATAGACAACATTTACCAATTAGCCATACATGAAAATTTCGATTGTGTGACCATTAAAACTGTATTGCCACACATTCGAACATTATGTGGCTAAAGGTAACTGGTAATATTATTTAGCCACATATGAATTTGGAACGCGTGACAAATACAAGTAAGCTTGAAGCATTAGTCACGATATACATATAAATAGTGACAAATATATGTCACACACTTGAACAATGTGACCAAATTGGCATATATGGTTACATGAAGTAATTTTTTATGTGTCTAAATCATACAGTCAAGTTTTGTCACACATTATTTAAGGGTGACTGCTATCTTTTGCTAATTATTTAGCCACGTATGAATTTAGGACACGTGACACATGAAAAGTAAGGTTGAATCATTAGTCACGATATACATATAAATAGTGACAAATATATACACTAAACGTTTTGTCACACATTATTTAAGTGTAGCCAAAATCCAGTACATATGGTCACATAACTTAATATGTGTGTTTAAAGTTTAGTTTGTGTTAGCTTGCCAAAAGCTAATGTGTATAGTCACATTTACTTCTAGCATGATCATGTGACTAAATTATGTTTATGGCCACATTTAAGATGATTATATATTAACAATATATTCATAATAGTCACATCATGAAGTATTCATGTGGCTATTATGTAGAACAAAATGTGAAATAGGTCATCATTAGATTTCATGCTTTGTGTGACTAAATATTACAAAAGGCTACAAAAATATAAAATTCATGTGACCATTGGATGATCAATAGTCACACAAAATACACATTTCTTCACTTTAAACAACATATGGTCACACTTATTAACACTTTTGGTCACATATTACAAAAGGCCACACAAACATAGAATTCATGTGGCCATTGGATAATCAATAGTCACACAAAATACACATTTCTTCCCTTTAAACAACATATGATCACACTTATTAACACTTTTGGTCACATATTACAAAAGACCACACAAACATAAAATTCATGTGGCCATTGGATGAACAATAGTCATACAAAATACAAATTTCTTTACTTTAATCAGCATATGGTCACACTTATTAACACTTTTGACCACTTTATGCTTAATTGTATGTGACTAAATACTCAAAACAAACATGCTTTGTGTGACTAAATATTTCAAAAGGCCGCA
>BQNB010064913.1:0-20394 GCA_026074375.1 Tanacetum coccineum
TGTCTGGTTCGTGTCGAAATCTACATTTTTGAAGATTTTCTTGTAAGTTTTCAAATTTAAATTTCGTTTGTCCTTTTGGGTTTATCTTGATGCATAGATGTTAGTTGTACAAGTTGATCGTTGTAAAAAAATCGATTTTTGAAACGAACCGGATAAAAAGAGAGGGGGTTTTGTAGTTTTGATGTTGTGGTCGTGATGGTTGAATAACATATGTTGCTAGATAGCTTATTTTGATAGTAGCTTGAGTAGCTTATTTAGGCTTATTTTTATGCTATTTCTTGGCTTATTTTGGGCTTATATGCCACGTTATTTTCTAAAAATCACTAGGAAAGTGGTTTTGACTATTTTTGTGTTATGGCGTATATTGTGGACTATTTTTGAGGCTTATGGTAGTAACCAAATACGATACGTAACTTATTAGCTTATTTTCAAGCTTAATATACGTATTTTGGAGCATATGGGCTCACGGCCCAATAAGTCCATTTAAGCTGTGGCTTAATGGAAGGGCTTATTATGGTCCAAATTATTTTCTAATTATTGGTATAAGCTTATGTATGTAAATAGACCTTGGTTTTGGACTTGGATCGTAATTTGGACTTATAAATATCTTAATGGACCCTTGTTGGGCCTTAAAGCCCAATAAGCGATATTTAGTTGTTATGAGAGTTTTGACGGACTTTTGAAATTTATAAAGTGATATTGAATGATATTTTGGGAAAATCATTTTAGTAAACATTAAAGATTGAGATTTTGGAATTTTGTCAAAATGTGTCAAATTTATAAAAAGTGTTGAAAATAAGATTTGAAACCTTGGAAAATGTTGTATGAGCGTAGGGGTCATGTTGAAATTTCGTAAAAAGTTTATACTTGGAAATTTTCCTAAAAACATGATTTTTGATTTTAAATAATAAAATCTTATTTAATTATTTTATTTATTTAATAAATTCACTAAAAGATGAAAAATATAATTTTTCTCGAAACTTCTCTAATGTGTTTATTATAAGTAAACGTTTCATTTTCAACCATATTATGATTATTTTTGAGGTGACTAAGATTACCAAATGGACTTGTCGAGATATATTTGTAATTATTAATTATAAATATTTATTTATATTACTTATCTATTTTCTCTAAATACTACTACTAAGTAGTTAATACTGCTAGTATAAAAGTTACTACTATTAGTGTAACTTAGTACTGCTAGTATATGTTAGTACTGCTTGAGTAAAGTTACAACTGTTAGCATAAAGTTAGTACTGCTAGTGTAACTTAGTACTGGTGATGAAGAATGAAGAAAATATTCTAAGTAGTTACTACTGCTTGTACACAGTTAGTGTTGCTGGTATAAAAGTTGATGCTGCTAGTTACAACTGCTAAAAGATTACAACTGCTAGAAGAGTTTATACTGTCAGAAGGATAAAGACATGAGAAAGGATAAAAATGAAGATTGTTTATCAAGATTACTTACGTGATAAGTATGAGTTATCTATAGAAAGGATCTTAGTGAATATTCTTAATTTTTGTAATATATTGTAAATCAACTAGGAATCCTTGGTGTATAAAAGGAGGTCCTAGGGCGGATGGTTACGCCTACCCAGTGTTTGTGATTGTTTGGAGCGGATGTGTATGCTTACCCAGTATTTTGTGTGATTATTGGAGCGGATGGGTACGCCTACCCAGGTTTGTGCGTGGTCCTGCCCTAATTTTAGTGCTTCAGCTGGTAGGCCCTTTAGGTGCGTAAGTGACATATGGTTATTGATTAGCGGTGATGCTAAGGTTGTTTGCATATATTCATTGTCATATAGCACTATTGTTCATTGTTGAAATATTAGTACATCTTTTGGGTTTAAGGTCAAACCTAAGAGCTCACCAACATTATTGTTGATGTTTTCGAGTATCATTTTTAGGTGAAGTGAAAGAAGAGTTGTTTGGTGATTGATAGCAGACTTAGAAGTATCCCGTGTGGAATTTCATTTGAAGTCTTGCTTGCTTATGGTTTGATTCTAGTTTTGGATGTTTTGGATTAAGTTTGGATTATGGTCCCTTGTGCGGGCATATGAATAATTGTAAGAGATTATGGATTTTAGTTGCGATTGGAACATCACTTGAGTTTGTTCATGGTTGATGGTTGATAAGTGTAGAATACACATATCCGTTTGTGCTTAAAAACAACCCAATTAAACCCAAAACAGACCAAAAATGGCAAAAATATGCTTGTATTTGTGTTTTGTGTGTGCAGGTACGGATATATCAAAAATCACAAGAAAACAGTCAAAAACAAGCAAGCACGGACACGAGAACCAGAAGAGTACAAAGCCGAAGCCAGAAAAGCCAAGCCTCAGTCAAAATCAGCCAAGAAAAGTCAAAGTCAGTCAAAGATGGTCAAACAAAGTCAACACAAAAGGACAAATCCTCAAAATATTTCACTTTGGTCCCTCAACTCTCACAAAAGTCCAAAAATGTCCCCTCCTCTAATTGGGCCTCACCCGGATCTCAAAAGCCCACTTAACTTAGCCCATTCCCTTTTTAATATACCACAAGGGCTGAACTTGCATTTCTCGAAAGTTATTTATAACTTGAAAAAGAGAAAAAGAACACAAGGACCATTTGTGTAATATTCCAAATCCATAACTAAAATAACTGTCGAGTAAATAAAGCGCGAAACCCCTTTTACTATTCAACCGTCTCCCCCGTTTTCACCCCCAGTCATATATATTTATACATATAATAGTTATACATTATATGTATAATATATATACATATATATATATATATATATATAATATATTAGTCTCCCCGACTTACCTAACTTGCTCAATGTTCTCCCTCGAATAATATGTCGCCAGTATGAAGACCCGAAGTGCTGGCCGGCCTGCTGCCGAATCACTAGGAGGGGGAACGGGTGAACGGGTTGGTAGTGGTGGAAGAGGTACATATATATAATAATATATATATATATATATATAATATATATATAATAATATATATATATATATATATATATATATATATATATATATATATATATATATATATATCTATATATATATATTAGTCTTCCCACTTACCTAACGTTGCCCATGTTCTCCCTCGTATAGATAATGTCGCCAAGTATGAGGACCCGAAGTGCTGGCCGGCTTGCTGCCAAATCACTAGGAGGGGGAACGGGTGAACGGGTTGGTAGTGGTGGAAGGGGTAGAAGACCTAGGGAAGGTAACGATGAGCGTGTGGATGAATTGAATGGTCAAGGAAATGACCAGGGTATGGGAGCTAATTGGGGTGTAAAGGGAGTCAATAGGAATGTAGAGAGAGCCAATGGGGGTACACCCGACTTCTCAACGATCATTGCCCAACAATTGCAGAACCTCTTACCCGCCATGTTGGCTCAGGTTAGTAATCGAGGAAATTTTGGAAATCAAAATGGTAATGTGGTTAATGAGAATGTTCAGGAAAACATGGAGAATGTATTAGTAAATGGCAACCGGGTAGGTTGTTCATATAAGGAGTTCTTAGCTGTACCCCTAAGAAAATATGATGTAAGGGAGGTGCTATAGTTCTTAACTCGTGTGTTTGAGAAAAGGAATAAGTTGCATATATGATGGTTGTGAAGTATTGACCAAAGAGTGAAATACACTGCTGGTTCATTTGTGGGTATGGCTTTAACGTGGTGGAACTCTCAGATCTGCACGCTAAGCCAGGAAGTTATTGTTAGTATGTCATGGAATGACTTTAAGTTTATGATGATACAAGAGCTTTATCCTAGTCATGAGATGCAAAAGTTGGAATCTGAGTTGTGGAATCACGCCATGGTCGGGGCTGGCCATGCTGCGTATACTGATAGGTTTCATGAGTTGGCTAGGTTAGTTCCACATTTGGTAACTCCTAAGAGTAGGATGATGGAGAGGTATGTGTATAGCCTTGCTCCACAAATCCACGGGATGGTGGCAGCAATGGAGCCAAAGACTATGCAGAAGGCAATACAGATTTCTGGTGCACTGACTGATGAGGCTGTAAGAAATGGATCAATTAAGAAGGTTGAGAAATGAGGAAATATGGGGGAACCTAGCAAGGATAGGAGTGGAAGGGATGATAATAAGAGGACTAGGACTGGGAATGTTTTTGCTACCACTTTAAACCATGTAGGAAGAGAGAATACGGGTACTTTAGCCCAATATGCGTAACCACATCCACTCCTACCAGTCCTCGGTGGACCTTTGTCGTCCCATGCTATCAACTGTAACCTCCCAAGACATTTGGCAAGGGATTGTAGAGGTGTGCCGAGGAATGTGAATCCTGTCAATGCTAGAAACCCAACTGTTAGGGCATGTTATGAGTGTGGGAGTACCGACCATGTCAGGTCATCTTGTCCTAGATTAAATAGGGCACGAGGCCCGGAATAAAATTGTCCAAATCAAGTTGATGCTAATAATGGGGGTCAGGGTCGTGGAAACCAAGGGAACCAGGCTAGGGGTAGGGAATTCATGTTAGGAGCAGAGGAAGCTCGCCAGGATCCGAACATTGTGACGGGTACGTTTACTTTGAACAATCATTTTGCCACTACCTTATTTAACTCTGGTGCCAACTATAGTTTTGATTCTACTACTTTTATACCTCTATTAGGCTTGAGCCCAGTGACTTAGGTTTCAGATATGAGATTGAGATAGCTAGCGGGCAGCTAGTAAAGATTGATAAAGTTATTAAGGGTTGCAAACTGGAAATCGAGGGTCATGTATTTGACATCGATTTGATACCTTTTGGACATGGGAGTTTTGACGTGATTATAGGTATGGACTGGTTGTCTAACTATAAGGCTGAAATAATTTGTCATGAGAAGGTAGTAAGGATACCACTACCGGATGGCAAGGTGCCTAGAGTAGTAGGAGAGAGACCGAAAGAGAAAGCGAGATTGTTGATGAGTGGTAAGGCTAGTGATAAGAAACAGGAAGAGATTGTTGTGGTAAGATATTTTCCTGAGGTACTCCCGGATGATCTATCTGGATTACCTCTTATTCAGGAAATTGAGTTTCGGATTGAATTAATCCCCGAAGCAACGCCGGTAGCAAAGTTTCCTTATCGTTTGGCACCTTCTGATTTGGAGGAGTTATTGGGACAACTCAAGGAACTCCAAGACAAGGGTTTCATTCGACCAAGCTCATCGCCTTAGGGAGCGCCGATATTGTTCGTTAAAAAAGGATGGTTCTTTTAGAATGTGCATTGATTATAAAGAATTGAACAGGTTGACTGTTAAAAATCGTTATCTGCTTCCTAGAATTGATGATCTATTTGATCAACTGCAAGGGTCACAGTTTTTCTCGAAGATAGATCTTAGGTCTGGATACTCTCAGCTGAGAGTGCTCAAGGATGACATACCAAAGACTACTTATGACTCTTATGAGACATTTTTCAAGTTCACTGTAATGCCACTTTGGTCTGACTAATGGCACCAACAATATTTATGATCTAATGAATTAGAGTTTGTAGGCCGGTATCTTGATAAGTTGTATGTGATAGTGTTTGATAGACGATATTTTAATCTACTCTAAGACTCAAGAGGAGCATGTAGAACATTTAAGGTTAGTCTTGGAACTGCTCAAAAAGGAGAAACTATATGCTAAGTTTTCTAAGTGTGAATTCTGGCTAAGAGAAGTGCAGTTTCTTGGGCATGTGATAAATGGTAATGGAATTCATGTGGACCCTAGTAAGATTGAAGCTGTTAAGAATTGGAAAGCCCCTAGAACTCTGACTGGGTGTCGAACGGTTCTTAGGATTGGCTGGTAATACATAGGTAACATTTAGAACTTTACTAGATAGCTAAGTCTCTTACTATCTTGACTCAGAAAAGTAAGACTTTTGTTTGGGGTGAGGAACAGGAATTGGCATTTCAGACCTTGAAGGATAAGTTATGTAATGCGCCTATTCTAGCTCTCCCCGATGGACCAGAAGATTTTGTGGTATATTGTGATGCGTTCAGGATAGGACTAGGTTGTGTGTTAATGCAAAGAGTTAAGGTGATAGCCTATGCGTTTAGGCAGTTGAAAATTCATGAGGAGAATTATACTAGCCACGATTTAGAGTTGGGTGCGGTCGTGTTTGCACTTAAGATCTTGAGACATTATCTGTATGGGACAAAGAGTGTCATCTATACATATCATAAGAGTCTTAAGCATATCTTTAGTCAGAAAGAGTTGAATATGCGACAGCGTCGCTGGATAGAGTTGTTTAGTGATTATGATTGTGAAATTCGCTACCATCCTGGTAAGGAGAATGTGGTGGCTGATGCCCTAAGTAAGAAGGAAAGGGTAAATCCTAAGAGAGTTAGAGCTATGAATATGATCCTTCCGTCGAGTATCAAGGATAGGATACTGGCAGCTCAAAAGGAGGCTATAGATGAATTTGCAGTATTACAGAAGGTTTAGATGAGATGATAGAACAGAGAAGTGATGGAACTTTGTACTACCTAGATCGAAATGGTACCATTTGAAGGGAGTGAGAACCCTGAATAAATGGATGAAGCCCATAAATCGAAGCACTCTGTACCCCTAGGAGCTGATTAAATGTACAATGAAATTTGAAAGAAGGATATGGTGGCTTGGATAAAAAAGTATATATCTGAGTATTGTTTAGTAAATGTTTGAACTTGTTTGAGGTTAGAGGCTGAGTCATCAACTAGGCCATCTGGCTACTCTAGCAACCGAGAATCCGTATGGAAATGGAAGGGATAGAATGATTATGTGACTAATTATTAGGACTAGTAGTGGGCTTGACACAACCTGGGCCATTGTGGAACGATTGACTATGTCTGCTCATTTTCTACCTATGCACGAGGATTATAAGATGGAAAGGTTGGCTAGATTGTATTTGAATGAGAAAGTTGCTAGACATGGTGTGTGCCTATCTCATTATTCAGATACTGAAAAGTCGATTCACATCAAGGTTTAGCATCAAAGCAAGAGCATAGGAACTCGTTTAGACATGATATGACTTAATCACCTCAGACCGATGGACAGAAGTGAGCGTACTATTCAGAACTTTGGAAGAACATTCTTAGAGTCGTGCACCTAGCTTCGGGGGAGTTGGGATGTTCATCTCTGTTGGTTGAGTTCCGTATAACAATAGTTGATCAAATCGATGTGAGATGTGCTCCGTTTGAGGCATATGTAAGGTAAAAGTAGCCCCGTTCACCAATTATGTGGGCTAAGGTTGGAGAAGGTCAGTTGATAGGACCTGAGTTAGTGCAAGAGACTACTGAGAAGATCTCGCAGATTAAGGATAGACTTAAGGCTGCGCGTGAATCGTCTCGAAAAGATATGCCTGATAAGAAGGAAGCCTCTAAGTTTAGTGTAGGTGACATGTCCTTGCTCAACAGCGTCCTCCTGGAAAGGTGTGTACGCTTTGGGAAAAAGGGAAGTTAGCACCTAGATTTGTTAGACCATTTGAGATTATTGAGAAAGTAGCCCTGTGGCCTATCGGTAGATTTGCTTGAGGAATTTAATAGTGTTCATGACACGTTCCACGTGTTGAACCTTAAGAAGTGTTTGGCTGATCCAACACTGAAAGTGCCTTTGGATAAGATTCGAGTTTATGCTAAGTTAAATTTCGTGGAAGAACCTGTGGAAATTTTAGAAAGAGAGTTTAAGAAGTTAAAGCGTAGTAGGATTGCCATCGTCAAGGTTCAGTGAAATTCGAAATGTGGTCCTGAATTCACGTGGGAACTTGAAGATCAGATGAAACTGAAGTACCTGCATTTGTTTAGTGATGTGTTAGTAGTTGAATTTCGGGGACAAAATTCTTTTAAGGGGGTAGAATGTAACTTTTGCCCTTTTTGTGTTCTGAATATTTCATTTATAGTCCTTTGACTATTTGACTTTGGTCAGTTTATTCAGATTTGTACCATGTTGATGGTGGTGATTTTTATGAGATATGTGATGATTTGAGGTTTATTGTGATTAATAATCCCTTTTTGGAAGGTATTAATGTGTTATGTGTATTCCTGGTGGTTTAACCTGTGAATTTTGAGAAATGCCAAAAAGCGAGTTTGACACGTCCGTTAATGTCTAAATTGAGTTTTGAAGGGTGTAAAGTAAAAATATGTCATGTGAATACTCTAGGTTAATGGAAAAGTATTTTTAAAGTAAATAAAAATGCGAATTAACTTTGGGGTAAGTTTTACGGTTGAGTTTTACGAGCATTTAAGTAATCCCGACACGAAAAGAAAGGTTCGGGACTCCCTAGGATCCCTTGACCGGTCATAGCAAGAGAAGGGAACAACATGGCTTTTTTTTAGCAAGATTGTCCCATTTGTACACAAATATGCTTCCATTAAGATCATTTCCTCATCATTTTTCATTTCAAAAAAACACATACACTTGTGTGTGTGTGTATATCCGGCCAAACACAAAACAAACAAGAAAGACATAAATTTTTGAAGATTGATCAAGAAATCATGAAGACATAAATATTTGGGGTTGATTCTAGTGTTTGGTTATTCATTTAAACAACGTTTGGGTTTTTCGGTTCGTGTCGAAATCTACAAATTTGAAGATTTTCTTGTAAGTTTTCAAATTTAAATTTCGTTTGTCCTTTTGGGTTTATTTTGATGCATAAATGTTAGTTGTACAAGTTGAATCGGTGTGAAATCGATTTTCAGAAACGCAACAATGATTTATGGGTGTCTGGTTCATGAATAGTAAAAAACGAAAAAGGGAAATTTTTGTAGTTTTGATGTTGTGGTCGTGATGGTTGAATAATATATGTTGCTAGATAGCTTATTATTTATAATAGCTTGTATAGCTTATTGCGGGCTTATTTTTAAGCATTTATTGGCTTATTTTGAGCTTATGGCTCACGGCTTGGTTGGTAATCACAAGGGAAGTGATTTTTGATTATTTTATGTTATGGTGTATGTTTGTGGACTAATTTTAAGGCTTTTGTTAGTAACCAAATGCGATACATAGCTTATTAGGTTATCTTAAAGCTCAATATACGTACTTTAGAGTTTATGGACTCACGACCCAATAAGCCCATTTGAGCCGCGGCTTAATGGTGGGGCTTATCGTGGTCCGGATTATTTCTACATATAAGTATATACTTATATATGTAAATAGGCTTTGGTTTTGGACTTGGATCATATTTTGGACTTATAAATGTCCTAATGGACCTTTGTTGGGCCTTAAGGTCCAATAAGCGATATTTAGTAGTTATGAGAATTTTGACGGACTTTTGAAAGTGGAAATGTATTTACGAAGTGATATTGAATGATATTTTGGTGAAAACGTGTTGCTAAGCGTTAACGATAGAGATTTTGAAATTTTGTCGAAAAGTGTCAAATTTGTGAAAAATGTTGAAAATAAGGTTTGAAACATTGGAAAACGTTGTATAAACGTACGAGTCATGTCAAAATTTCGTAAAAAGTTTATACTTAGAAATTTTCTTAAAAACATGATTTTTGATTTTTAAATAATAAAATAATATTTGATTATTTTATTTATTTAATAAATTCACTAAAGGACAAAAAATATAATTTTTCTCGAAACCTTTAAAGTGATATTATGGTAAACTTTCATTTTCAACCGATATAATGACTATTATGAAGTGTCTAAGGGTTTACGAAATAGATTGTTCGAGAAAATATTTATAATTAATAATTATAAATATTTATTATATTAGTTATCTATTTACGCTAAATAGTATAAGTATGTATTATCGGAGAATGAGATTGATATGATTGTGGAGCTATGTCGTTAACCATCACACACTAAAACGTTTTGGGGATTGGGGGGGGGGGGGGGGGGGGGGGGGGGGGGGGGGGGGGGGGGGGGTGGGGGGGAATGGTTTGTGGTTATAAAGTGGTTGGGTTTGTTGTGGGGGGGGTGGGGGGGGGGGGTTTTGGGGGGGGTTTGTTGGGTATTAGGGATTTATGGTGATGATTTAGGTTTGTGGGGGGGGAATGAGATGATTAATTTGGGACATGAAATAGACTAGTCGTGGCACGTAGTTGAATTTACTTTTGGGAATTGAAATTGGTAGCTAAAAATTGCTTGAGGTGGGTTCTCGTAGCCCTACTTTTTACTGTTTTTCCGTTGGGGGAAAATGATACTCAAATTTATTTAGAAATGTTTTGAATTGATCCGTGTGAAATGTGGTTTTGTTTTTGGCACAAGATAGGTTTCTATGACTGCTATGTGAATATTATGTGATGCATGATTGTTTGGATCGGATAGGTACGCCTACCCAGTGTTGTGAGATTATTGGAGCGGATGGGTACGCCTACCCAGGTTTGTGTGTGGTCCTGCCCTAATTTTAGTGCTCCAGCTGGTAGGCCCTTTAGGTGCGTAAGTGACATATGGTTATTGGTTAGCGGTGATGCTAGAGTTGTTTGCATATATTCACTGTCATATAGCACTATTGTCCACATTGAAGTATTGGCACAACTTTTGGGTTTAAGGTCAAACCTACGAGCTCACCAACATTAGTGTTGAGGTTTTTTAGTATCATTTTCAGGTGAAGTGAAATAGGAATAGTTGGTGATTGATAGCAGACTTAGAAGTATCCCGAGTGGAATTTCGTTTGAAGTCTTGCTTGCTTGTTATTTTGATTATAGTTTTGGATGTTATGGAACAAGTTTGGATTTTAGTCCCCTGTGAGGGAATTGGAATAATTGTAAGAGATTATGGATTTTAGTTGCGATTTGGGACATCACTTGAGTTTGTTCATGGTTGACGGTCTTCATAGTACTTGGAGTTTATGTAATATAGTTTTCTATATTTTGTATCTTGTGATATGATTGATCATTATGTTGCATTCCTGAGTTTCCGTCATTGTCAGGGTGTGACAACACTACTACACAAAAGGCTATAAACACCCCCAAATATAAATAAAAAAAAAAAAAAAGGGGAAACCGAGTAATGTAAAACCCTATTCCTATGATAAAAAACTAGGGGGAATGGAAAGAATTGGGATTGGTTTTGTTGAAAAAACAAGTTTTTATAATACAAAACGCATAAAAACTGGTTATGCGGGTGAAAACCAGTCTTTTAACACAATTAAAGACATCGGTGTGTAAGTAACAACATGTCTCTTTGTATTTATGTTATAGACATTGTTTTTTAAGATACAACCGGTGTGATTACTCTCTATTTTGAACTTCCATCCCTAAACGACTCTACACCCCTTTCACACCTAAATTCCGGAAATAATGAGCAAATAATTATTATAAATCACTATAAATACTCTTAACATAAGCATAGCCATTACAATTTCGCAAATGCAAAAATGAAATCACAATTGCCAAAATAAAGTAATTTGCTAAAACTTTCATTTTAGTGCTACTTGGATGATGTATCATTTTGTATATTCATCTACCGTATATTTGAAGTACATTTCATAGTCGTTAATTATAGTACTCGTTCGATACTAATTTAACATAGGTTGTATTCATATTTTCCTCAATTTGCAACTAATTTTTGGAATTATAACTTTATAACATAACCTGGGATGTCCCAGGCATGTTCCCCCATGTCTCCTCTCTAATATAATTATTATTTTATTGTTACATTTAATAATAAATAATTTTTTAAAGACGTGTTTTACGAATATTTTATTGTTAATTTTAATACAATCATTCTTAGTTGTGGTCTACGTGTGCGGTGGTCATATACATGTGTCTACCATCCAAAATAACACAAATCTTTATTATCTTCTTTGATCAAAAACCATCTACCGCCCATTTTTTTCACTCAGTGGTTTCCTACCGAATGCAAAAACACACACACACAAAGACGATACCCTTCAATTTGTTTTAATCTAATAACCAATATTCATAGGTGCGTATCTCCTTGGTTAACTAAACCAGTATAATAACCTCCCTCACACATCAAACCCAAACCCTATGAAACAACACAACAAAAACTTGCACTATTGTTTTTTGTGGTAAAGCTTGGATCTTTGGAGGTTTTTAGCGGGTTTATATAAAGATTAAGAATGAAGTCGCCGGCGTGTGTTTGGTATTTTTGGTAAACCTTGCGCCGTCGTTTTCACTCCGGCCACCAGTAGTAAGTCTCATCATATTTTTTATGAGGTTTTTAATGAATTGGTGTTAAATTATTTGATCAGTAAAAATCAATTGGAGTTATGATTGTTGATTTTCTATAAGTGGATAGGAATGTTGAAGACTAATCTGCACCAACTAGGTGGCTTTATTCAACCGTTATAAAGGTAAGGAAATGAAAATGATTACTCATTTGTTGTTTTAGAAGTTTTGTTTTTTAATTTGTGGTTAGAAATGTTTGTGGATTATGAAGATGGAGGAAGGCGAGATACTTGAGGATGATGTGCTATGCTTCGAATGATGATGGCGTGTTAATGATTCGAGTACGGAAGTAATCGAATTGGCTGGATTACAGATTAATGATTACAGAGGTATAATTACAGATATAATTTGCTGTAATATACTAAACATATGTTAATGTTAAACTTTTAAATTAGTTTCTTGGACTTTTGAGGTCAAACTACAAATATACCAATGTATGTGACAAAATTGTGATTGGAACTTTATATGATATTTTAGGGTTTGAGTAAGTTGAGGCACTGCCAAGTTAGATTATTGAAACTTTAAGGAGTCATTTATTATTTTAGAGCCATTCAGGCGCATTTGAGAAATTTGTCAGAATATAGATAATAAATACTTATGAACTTCGCCAAGCTATAATCGGGATAGGCTCATAAGCCTAAAATTGCGACCTTAGTAGTCTTTCAAAAACTCCATCAGTCGATAAGCTAAATAAACTTAAACAAACACATCCTGAAACCTATTGATGGTTGGTTCTTCATTTTAACAGACATGTCTCAAAGGTCAAGCCATAGATGTTATGTCTGCGGACAATCTGTCATCAATCGAATGGTTATAGGGTTCTCTTATTGCCCAGAAACAGCAACCACTTACACCACACAAGGTAAATTCAAGGATGTTAGAAGATTTTCCATGCCATAAACCATCACAAATATAAGTGACTAAATCAGAAGATTGACTTGAGGTATGAAATCTAATTGCAACTTTTTTTTATCATTGGTATATATTCTAATATTTCTGTTATTTTAAAGAAATTTAGTCTTTGGGAGGTTGTCATGCATGACATTGTATATCCTGTGTGTATCATATTGTCATACAGTGTTTGGCTTCTCGAAATAGGTATTGCAATCAAGAACCAACTTACTGTTATGTTTCTATAAATGCCCCCCCCCCCGCCCCCCCCCCCCCCCGTATATTAGATATTGGGATAGTTTATAAATATGTTTTTTTATACTATGGATTGAGTACAGACATAAATCTTGATTGCAAACCTTAATTTAGGCTTTGGGTGTACTAGAACTATTTAATTGGGCAACACATTTGGATTCATGGTTCAAAATAATGGTATGTTAAAGATTACCGTTTTATATTGTTTATAAAATTGGGTTGAAAAAGACATCGAAGGAACCGAGGAAGAAAATTAATAAGGTTACTTCGTGTCAGTTTACAAGTACGAGGCCGACACAGATTTATAATGCATGTGATGTAGGTGATGACACTATGATGGTGGTGCAAATGGTGGCAACATTATGTGCATTGCAAACTCAGTTCTTGGGAAATAATTCGTTATATGGAGTTGCTAATCCTAACGGGTTGATTCATCTGAGGTACGTAAACATTAATGTACGAACAAGTTGCAAGTGCTATGAAACCTAAACAATTATTGTGTTGTCAGTTTAAAAAAAACATATTTTGTTGCAAGGTTGGAAAATATTAATGGCAATATCGCTATTGGATCAGATAGGCTTTCACACATTGCTGTGTTATATGTTGGCATGTAAGAATTTAGAGATATAGGTTCGAAAAGATGTAAATCTTAAGTTTTTTAGATAAAAACTTCAGATATTGGCATGTAAGAATTTGGAGATCTAAGTTCAAAAAGATTTAAATCTTAAGTTTTTAGATCAAAACTTCATATCTTGCTTTAGATTAATAGAAACGGGTCAGAATGTATGAAATAAGCTAATAGAAAGCGTAAACAGAGAGGCTTATCAGATTTATTATTTTTTATTTGCTAAAGTATATTGATGACATATATAGTGTGGGATACTTCATTAGTGTGTGCACTGTTGGGTTAGTTGTGGATGTTGGCAGAAATTAGAGTAGCTTTTTTCAATCTTAGCTATTTTCTTATGAACATTGTAAAAACATTCATGTTCGTGCAGGTATCTATGTCAGCAGGAATAACTATATTCATGCTAGAATAGTAGAGTGCACAGTCACCAATCCAGTTCATGTGGTTCTTAACAAAGTTGTTTTAGAATTCCCCCAAGTATTTTGGGATGATTCTGTCGATTGCTTTGGAGCTGGACAAATAAAAAAAAAAAAAAAAAATTGATGAATCCAGATGACAGAGTTGTGTTTTAATGTTTTGGAACGTCAAGAAAACAGCTAATGCACCTATTCTTATAGCGTTGGCCCTCGAGAAAGCATCAATCAACAGCCTAGATTTACTGCTTTCGACCAGGTTGTATACCTGTTACTCTTATCTGTTCACATAATTAAACTGTAAGTAAATAACTACAGAAGAAAATCTAAACATTCAGGAATATTAGGGAGTTACCAATCGCTTTTGTCAGAGATGGCATTCTTTTTTAGAGAACCTTAAGGAAGTGAGTGAACACTTTGTAGCATAGCTGGTGATTAAGAGGGTAATATTCAAGTCCAGATTCAACTTGAAAAATTCCATTTATAATTCTAACTACGTCATGAAAGCTACTAGGGTAAACCAAGAGATATATACTTTCAACAAACAATTTCAAGTGAATAAATAAGGAAAGCACACCAAACTAATGGAACCAAATGTATAAACCAGTAGGGGGTATAGTAGTGGGCATGTGTTATTGCATATGAGTAGTAAAAAGTTGGTCTACCGTTGAAGTGGGAATTTATATCAAAACTAAAACTTAGCTAAAAGAGCTTATGCTTATTATAACAACAGATTGATATTTTGACATTATTAATATGTTAATGATGATAATCCACGTAAATGTACAGCTTCCAGAAATGCTACTGCCAATGGAGGAGTGAATAAGAGGTCCCCCCCCCCCCCAGACATGAGCAAGGTCCCGCACAAAAAAAAGGGAAATAAGAGTCCAGACTTAGTGGGTGGAAAAGGTCGCAACTGTCGCCCTAGTTAACCAATATGTCCTCTTACAACTTGTATATATGAGTTGATCTAAGTAAGTCACCGTGATCTTCATCTGATTCGGTTGATTTCTTATCTTTATGCTTATAGATGACATAGATCTGTTATTTCTGAACCAACATAAGATGAAGAATGTGTGTTTTGCCTTCTAAGTCACACATACGTAGAGTTGTTTAAGTTTAATGATCACTGCAATTTTGTAACCACCGTAAATAGCATCAAATGCCTGGTCAGATTAGATTACTAGTATAGTGAAATTTTAGTTTTGTTACTACTGTAAACATGCTTATATTTCCCTGCCTGTAGTTTGAAATTTCAATACACTAGGCTATTTTTGAATACTTTTTACTTGAATTTCAATACAGCAGACTTGTTTTTTTAGATTACTGATGTTTTTATTTCATTAAATTACTTGTAGGTACCTTGGACTAATGAGCGTCCGTTGGAGAACAGAGAGTTGAACACGATTATTGGCGCATGCTTTATGTTGTGGCAAGATTAGTCCTAGATAATTATGTTGAATTCTAGTATTTTTCTTTATGGTTATTTGTTGAATTCTAGTGATTTAATTTGATTTGAATTTTGTATTTGCTTTATGTTAAGCTGAAAGAAGTTGTCTTTCTTAACTTTAATTTTTCAGATTTTAGACATTTTGGTCTCAAAATCAGTTTTATATTATTTGTTGTATTTATATTTCTTTATTTTGGTGGGTTAAATTTGTAAGTTTTGGAATTTATTAAAGAATTCCAAAAATATTTTTTTTAAATAGATTAAAAAAAAGACAGGTTTTGAGATAAAAACATATATTTTTACTCTATATAAAGACAGGTTGGATGTTTTTATAAAGACATGTTGCGGGAGAACCAGTGTCCATTTCCAATAAAACATGTGTGTTTATTTTAATATGGAGACCAATTCTTAGGGAGAGAACCGGTGTCGATTCTTCTAATAGAGACTGGTTGCATAACCGGTTTTCATATGTTTCGATCATGGAGATACCCCCCCTCGGAGAGTGGTTCCAAAACCACTTTTTATGGGCTATTTTGACCAGTTTCTATGGCTTTTTTTGTTGAGACTTCAAGAAATTTTTCAAAAGACGAGGAAGGTTTGTAAGGCAACCACGCGATGAAAGAAAGACTTTTCCAAGACGTAAGATGACAAAAAGTTATTAGATGCGGTCCAAACAACCTCATGAAGAATGACCAAAGCAGCCAAGAAGCAAGAACCAAGAACCAAAGGGCTTTTTTCGGAGGGACATGGAGCGATAGTGGGGAAGATGAAGAAGAAAAGACAAAAGACGAAACTTGTCTTGTAGCTCAAGCGTCAAATGAGGTACCCTCCGAAACTGAATATTATAGTGATGATTTATCGTCAATAGATGAATTAGATTTGGATAGTGAATATAATCAATTATGCAAATTAGGACCAAAAGTTATGTCTAAAAACAAGTCACTAAAACTAATTAAAAATCGGCTAAAAAATCAGGTACTCGAATTAAAAGAAAAAGTGTCTCGATTAGAGAAAAACAAAGTAGTTAATCTTGGATGTAAAACATGTCAAAATATTAAAAATGAAAACGAAAAACTTAAGGAGGAAATAGCTAAACTTTATCAATTTAATAAAAGCACTCACTCGCTTAATAAAATGCTAAGTTTTTAAAAACCATCCAGAGACAAATCAGATCTAGGATTTAACTCGGTCGAAGCATTAACAAGTGGAACCAAACAAATAAAATTTGTAAAATCACAAGAACTTGAAACCAATTGCATTGTGCAATTTCCTAACCATAACAGAGATAGAAAATTTCACTTTGACATAGGAAATACAAAACTTTACACAAAAGCAACTAGCAACTTTGATTAAAGTAGGCTTAATCTACACGGTAGGCTAAGGTGTAAAGGTGTAACGAAATAGACATATGGTGTGAAAAAGACAGGAATGGCTCAACAGGTTTTTCTAGGAGATCTTACTCGTATGGTGAGAGTAAGCAAAGGGTTACACGTGATTTAACTAACTAGTGTAGTTAGTTAATTTTACAACATATAGGCTTTTGGTGTATTCCTAGAAATTTACCAGTTAAAAATGTTTCTCCGTCTAAATCCATAGTACTCATCGTTGTGGTCTCGAGTGATATACCATGCCAAGTTCTAAAGTCCACTACATCACCGGCACACTCATAATTTTTGTGGAATTTTTAGTAAACGTTTGGAAACGGAATAGGCTTAATTCTCACAATTTGGCATTAAGGGTTATAGTGAGCGAGGTCATGTAACTAGTAATTTTTACAAAAGTTATGTTAGAAAAAAAATTTTAATTTGACATAATTTAAAGCATATTAGCATGTTATTTGTAAAAGAAAGAACAAGTAGGCGTTCTAATTCTCCATCCCCCCACTTAGATTATACAACGTCCTCATTGTATAGATAAAACAATAAAAGAAAATTGGGAAATAGAATTAGAACGAGGAACTCCCCTGATATATAGCTCGGATGATTCTCCAATTTGAATTTTTGAGCAAAAGTGTGTTGACGAGGCTTCAGAATGCTAGTACGAGTTCAACACACGTCTTTTTCAGAGTATACCATAGCGTCGATTTCCTTATAGCAAGGTCCTGCATAAAAGATTAGAAGACAAAAGGTGCAATTCCTATCTCGATTATACAAAGGTTGCAATGCAGGAAAATAATTAAACATACAACTGTACAGGGATCAATACGCCGTATCCCAAACCCTAGGATACGCCGTATTGTTCTCGTAAAAATAATTAAAATTTTAAAGGGACTGGAAATTAAATTACATATTGATAACGTCCAGACACATCCATACGCCGTATCCAGAGGGGTTTGATACGCCATATGGAGTGTCTGGGAAGACAGACTCGTGCAAACAAGCAATTTAAAAACAGTTCAAACAATTTAAAAATGACCGGGTTGTCTCCCAGGAAGCACTTTTGTTTCAGCTAGTCATTAAGTTTGACTTTTTCCTTTTCAGCTTTCACACTTTTCTTCACCAGCATTATGTCAATACATGTTCCATGCTGGGGAAACTAGAAGGGGGGTTGAATAGTTTATAGGTTCATTTTCATTTTAAAACTTTGCTTTCAAAATACTTAGATTCGAGTAGTACGTTTAACCAACCAACAATATGAATCAACCAAGTAAATATCTAAACTAATAGTAAATAACAATCACATCAATATAAAGAGATGAGAGAAGAAACAATCAAACCAAGACACCAAGATTTATAGTGGTTCGGCTACGAAGCTCTTCTTTGCCCTACTTCACTCCCCGAGTATCCTACTCAAGATTTCACTATGTCAACAAGCTCCCTTCAGGCGGAGAAAACCGTTTACACGTCGCTTACATTGTTTTACGACACTAAGCTAATTTCGAGTCCTAATCTTAGCTAGAACCAATCTACCACTTCACAAACACTATACACTCACAAGATCTACACTATCGGATATACACACAATCCGAATCACACAATTACAAAAGATAATTACAATAGAGATTTGATACTTAAAAGAAAAGAGGAGAGATCACTAAATAACAATTTGTTTCCTGGCGAATACGAATGTTCTTCTCTTGCACTTGATAGAGAGGAGAGATGAGAAAAATAGATTAGATCACTTGAAACAAGATCAAAAGATGTTAATGATCAAGAGATTTAGATAGAGAAAGAAGGTTTTTAGATAGAGAAAGTTATCTGAAAAATTCGTGCAAAGAGGTATATTTTTCTGCTGGAATTGAGCAGTATTTATAGGCAGGAAAATCCAACGATCACTAATGGCGGTCCTGGCGGTCCCAGATATATCTGGGGGCCGCCAGACCTATAAGGGTGCCCCCCAACAGACTACGGTCCTGTTTTTGTCTTTTTGTGGGGAAGGTTGTATCTGTTATGGAACCTTCCATTTTGGGAGGAAAATTTAAATTTCAAATTTAAGTTTTAAATAAAACTTTTCTTTTAATTAGAAAATATTTTGTATAATTATTTTTGTGAAATACTTTTGTAAAAATGTGATGGTTAAGAGAAAATTTTTTTCTTGATCACTAATCATGCTTAATGATTTGTTTGTCCATACCTTAAGTGATTACTAATCTTAAAAATAAAATTTTACGTTTAATAATTTGTAAACGTTTATTTTTATCGTAAAATTTTTTATATTTTGTTATTATCAAAACGTTAAGAGGTCAAAAAATATAAATAACGTTTTTAGACATTATTTGTATTAACAATGTGTATGCTTCTAATTTTGAGTTTGAACTAAATGAAAGCAATACTGAGCAAAAAGTATGAGTAAATGATGATAGTGGAAGCGAGTTAGATGATGAAGATTATAATGTTTTTGATTAATTTAGTTTAACAAAGAGTGAAACTGTATCAATTAATCATTTTTCTGGAGGAGGAAGTTTTAGAGGTTAGGACTAAGAAAGTAGGCCTTGCACCTAAAAAAAGCTACTAAGATGTTTGATGAGAACTTTTGACTAGCATTTTCAATGGGCTCCCTAGAGATGACTTTGATGATAATAATGATCCACAAACACATGATCAAGATAGGATAGGTGATCACTAGCCAATCCATGATTCTAATATCAAATGGAAGCTTATGAGACCACATTTAGGGGAAAGATTTGAGGGTCCTGAACAACTGAAAAGGGCCTTGGCATTCTATGGTTTGGCAAATGGTTACAAGCTTTATTATGAAGTAAACAATCCTATGAGGCTTGTAGCTAAATGTTCAAAAGATAATCAAGAAAAGAAATGTCAATTTAGGTTGTGGGCAAGTTGGATACAATTAGAGAAATCTTTTCAAATAAAAAACATGATGATGAGCATCTGTGTTCTAGGACATTTGAATATGGTAGCTTGATAACAAATAACTGGATTGCAAAGAATTATTCTAGAAAGATTATGATCAATCCCACAATCAAAGTTAGGGATATTGTTGCTTTAATACTTAAGAAATCCAAATGCAAAGTGTCTGTTAGTCTACCTAGAAGGGGGAGATTAAGGATTTACAACAATATGAAACTTGTTTAGAGGATCACTATGGAATGTTATGGTAATATGCTGCTAAGATCCTTAATTCTAATGAAGGATCCACTTGTAAGGTTGGTGTTGATGTAATGCCTGATGGTAAGGCATACTTTAGCTGTTTTTATGTGTGTTTTAAGGCT